>KZ071224.1:0-11374 GCA_002091845.1 Anopheles cracens | reverse complement strand
CAGCGTTTGATTGCGATCGCGAAACGTTCCGCGACCGGGGCCCACCCGCACCGGCTCGCCGGCTCCCTAACGCAACCGCAACCGGGAACGTTACGAGTTTGTTTTACAAGATCTGCCCGTTTCGAGATAAGACCGTCCGATTTGGCGCGAAGCTGCGTGGGGAGTAGTAGCAAACGGCAGCAGCAGCACCCGATTGACGTCCAGCTTTCCGGGCATGCCGGCAGAAGATGATGCCGTCTGGCTTCTGTTCGCATCATTACGGAAGCGTTCGGCTGGCTTGGCATGCATCGGCCGTCGCCTCACATGGCGAGCTTTGAGGTGAACCGAAATCGTCTTAACCATGCGGGTCAGGTCAGGATGTGCAACACGCTTCGGTTTTCCGGTTCAAAAGAGATGCGCTGAATCCATCGAGACTTGGAAAGGGTAAGGTTTGAAGCACTAGGTTACAAGTTTGGAATTGATCAGAAAAGTGTAAGTTTTAACAAAAATTGAAAAGAGTCAGTTGAAAAACTAACCTTAAATCCAATATCATGTTTTTGTTTTGAAAAGAAATCATGGAGCATGTCTTGGACCAAATAAATTACTAGTTAGAATCGCTGGAAAAACTTTGAAAAAGTGCAATATCCATAATATTTATATAGCAATCCTTATAATACTTACAGCAATCTTTTCATATATTTCGAAGCTTTGAATATCTTTGGAGTAATATTTTGAAATACTTCAGTTACTAACTTGCTTGTAAGAGATCTGTGTCCAAGTATATAATTATAATTATTATCAATAATTACTGCAGATAAATGGTCAGATAACTGGCAGCACTGTTTCTGTGTTGCTGTCAACTGGTGCAGGGTTGAAGGTGGGATCGTAAAGTGTGCCCCAGGTCCGAATGGAGAGAATCGAACGATTGGCTTCTGGGTCGTGCCCTGGAGCCGGATGGTTTGGCACGAAAGCTCCAAAACCGAGAGGCAACGTCCCGGGGCGGACAAAGTGGTCCGACATAGAGAAAAAAAAACAAGAACAACTCCCACCGAAATGGGGCTAAACCGAACAAGGTTCTTAACTTTCGGTCAGCTGTGTTGTCAGCGCTCTCGTCCCCCCTCGAAACTAAGCTTCCACAATCCTTCCTCCGCAAGAAGTCCTCCTCCAGTCCAGAACATGTGCGCCGGCTCCCGAAAACGTCGAGCAAAGCGAAATGCACAATAATAAGGATAATCTTTAATTTATAAACCTAAGCCAAATGAGGTGAACGCTCAGCGGCCACGGCATCTCGGCGAGTGTTCGGTTCGGTTCGTACGTGTGGGTTTTTCGGCTGGCCGTCCCGTCCGCTGGCGGGCTTGTAATCTTCGACGTCCACCGTCCGCCCGACGAGTTAATGGACGCTGGACATGAATGTCGTCGTTTTGGTCGCGCTATCGGAGAACATGTGTTTTTAATTCGTTTGCTTGTTTTTAACCGCCCATCGTCATCGTCACCGGAGCCGATTTCTCACCCCAGCGGCCGTTTTACCTGAAGAACTTCTCGAGCGAGAAGCGAGAGACGCCAGGAATTTATTGACGGCTGACGAAGCTCCATTTTGGTGGCTCAATTTTCCACCCGATTTGGAGGATCGCGCAGACCGTTGTTTATGGAGCGTTTCAACCCCCACCCAGCCGCGCTCATTAGAGTGCGCTGGCCCTGAGTGACGGATGCTAATGGCACGATCGTTTGGGAAGACTTTGTGCTTACTTTTATCTGCTAGGTTCTTGTCCGACCGAAGTTTTGCCCGAAAAGCTTAATTTTGGAAGTTAATTTTGGAGCACAGTCGTTGCTGGGAGTGCCAGTTCTGCCAGTGCAGCTGCTGTAGCAAATGATCTAATTTTGTCGCAAGACACTGTTGCACACGGCGACTTCACGTTGCGTTGGGGTAGCAGCCGAAATATGCAAATTTCTCGCGCGCGTACCGAACGAAACCGCGCTGTGAAATGTGAAACCCGAAAAAGACAATATGAAACATAGTAGCTAAGAAAGAAAGAAACCCGCCGAACGCTAAAATAACATCAAATTGACGGCAACGACGTCGTCCGCGCAATGATGTTTTTTTTTGTGCTGTTAGTTTGCGCTCGATGTGCCTTTCGCGTACGGCGTCGCACTTGAAACTTTTCAATTTCGGCTCCCCGAACGCACGGATGCGTTCTGCGCTCGGTCGGCGGAAGGACTCTTCGCCGGTAAAAGGAGCCTACCGGGTGAACTGGGTGAACTCTTGACATGTATTGCACGCCGCGGAGAAGCCGCTTGCTGGAGGCGGCAGACGAACTTATCTTCTAATGTACTTCCACGCCCGTTCCGTATGTGGATTCATTTCATCAACATTTCGTGTTCGTGCTCGTGTGTGTGCCTTTTTTCGCTCCCATTTGTTTTCATGATCGTGAGATGCGCCAAATCCGGTCACTTGCGAGCCCCCCTTTTTCGACGACATAGACGAATGGTGCAGCATACTGTTATGGCGAAAAAAAAACACCTCCGAATGGAAGGAAAAAGAGTTCGTGGAATGTCTTTTCCATGTAGTTCGAAAATCCGACGATTGCACCGCGATTGCGGCGTCGTTCGCCATTTAAGGGTGGCATAAAAACGCCGACCGACGGCGTTTTGACTGATGCCGTCAAAACGCAAAAATTGCGCCCGACGCACCACAAGCTGTCGCACTTCGCAGTCGCTGTCGAACCGGTACGAGCGTCTTCACATTTTTCGCGCTCCTTTCTTCACACGGTGGTCCCGCAATGTTATCCTCTTTCGCTTCCATTTGCTAGATACCTTTTTTTTGTTGGAAGCCACTCACATACGCGCCTTCAGTCACGACTTTTTGAGCTGAGCTCTGATTGTGCGAACCGGTTGGAGTATTGAGCCTTTGAAAGGCACTGAAAATTTGGAGGAATTTTTGGACCAAAGGATTTGGATTTTTTTGGCGAATTTTCAGTGTTTCGATTTGTTTATACCCTTTAAGACACAATTTGAATAATTAGGTTTAATTGACTTAAATTGAAATGAAGCATATTCAGCTGAAGTAATAAATGGAGAAATAAAATTAAAAAATTGCGATATGAAGTATGCAAGTTTTGAAATATTTCACAAATTTCATCAAAACCTTTTTTGAAGCATTTTTTTCGGATTTTTTTTCTCATTGTTATAAAAAATTAACTAAATATTGTATTTGGTGCGATTGAGTATCACACCTATCTAGAAAAAAGCACTCATCAATATCTTTTAGCCAGTTGATTGCACCGTAAATCTTTCGTAGTTCAATGCGGTCGTCATTCGCTCGAGCTAAAGCCACCAAATCTGTTTCAAATTGTGTGTTGTCCAGCTATATTTTTCGTGCTCTCCAACCTGCCCTGGTGGGTCGAAAAATTCGACTGGTCGATTATTTCGCAAGCAAAACGAAACCCTCCGAAAGAGCACACAACCCGGACAAGCGGCCATGGCAACGAACTATATTTTGTGAACTCTAAATCTATCGCGCCGTGCCGGTTCCCTCGCGAAATTGTTTGTACAAATTGTTGCCCCCGCGTGGCTGGCCGGCTCCTATGTCACTGATAGCGCCGTCATGAAAGTGTGGTGTGAGGTGGAGGAGACGGCACGAGATGCCTAGAGCAGGAAGCTGGTGCAGCTCTCGCTCTCGCTTCTTTTATTGCGACAGCAAAAAATTAAACACTCCCGGAAGGATCAAACGTGTGGGATGAAACAGCTCTGTTGTGAGCATTTTATTCGATCGGCCCCGAACTGTTTCGACAAAATGGAGTTCCGATCGGGGTCAGCACTGAGGGATCTCTTGAAGTGACGGGAGGCACTTGATAGAATGTCGATTTAACTATCGCTCTGGGAGTAGCGATTTTAATGGTTCTTTACGAGTTCTTAGAAACCCTATTTATCGTCAATGCTGTATGCTATTTTTAAGTGTGTTAAAAGTGTTTGTTTAAGTTATTTTGTTGTTGGTACATTAAGTTGTTGTTGTTCTTGTAATATTTAATAATAAGTTAAATGGTTGATGAACATTTTTTTGTGAACATATTCAGAGAAAAACTCATAATTTTATAATCTCTTGATTGATATTTACATAAATTTAAAAAAATATATATTTAAAAATGTAAGTAGAAATAAGAACCAATCATAAACCTTTTTTTAATCAGTATCAGTTCTGCAACCAAACAAAATTAAAACAAACAAAAAAACAAAGGAAAATTTCAAATTTCAATACAAATATAGCTCCAAGTAATATATTATTTTTTCTAGCTATATTTCTCAATGTTTTTATTACTCTTATGCTGTGATATTTCTATTACTCTGTCTGTAAAATTTGATGATTAGATCATGTATAGCTTGATTGAAAATCGATAGATTTTGAGCTGAAAAATGTTGAAAAATTGCAAATTTCATCAGGTTGACATTGCTAACCAGCAATAAATTTTGCTATTTTTGTTTTTTTATATTTCTACAAATTCCACGTTTCAATTAATACGATGAAATTGAACTATATTGTCAGGAATAACTTGTGTTGAAACAATTTTTGTTCACTGAAAAATGCATTTGTCCCTCGTTGCTTCCTTTTGTATTTTGTTTCGTCATAACCTCGCGTTGTTTTTTGTCCGGTTCGCAACGCGCTGATAAGGCCGTAAATGGAATTTTTATACGCGAACACGCTCAGGATTCGGTTTTGAGGCGAGAGGTTCGGTTCAGAAGGGGCTTTTTTTCTCGTTCTCGTTTTTTTTTTGGGAAGAGACCGCCGTGACCCGTGCTGCCGCGCAGTCGCGAAACCCCAAGCCCTCGCCGCCGTATCAGATTGCGCTCTATTATGCACATTTGGCCTCGATTTATGCTCGCGAAATTGTTTGTACAAATTGTTGCCCCCGCGTGGCTGGCCGGCTCCTATGTCACTGATAGCGCCGTCATGAAAGTGTTTACTCTTATGCTGTGATATTTCTATTACTCTGTCTGTAAAATTTGATGATTAGATCATGTATAGCTTGATTGAAAATCGATCCATTTTGGGCTGAAAAATGTTGAAAAATTGCAAATTTCATCAAGTTGACATTGCTAACCAGCAATAAATTTTGTTATCTTTTTTGTATATTTCTACACATTCCACGTTTCAACCAATACGATGAAATTGAACTATATTGTCAGGAATAACTTGTGTTGAAGCAATTTTTGTTCACTGAAAAATGCATTTGTCCCTCGTTGCTTCCTTTTGTATTTTGTTTCGTCATAACCTCGCGTTGTTTTCAGGAAGCTGGTGCAGCTCTCGCTCTCGCTTCTTTTATTGCGACAGCAAAAAATTAAACACTCCCGGAAGGATCAAACGTGTCGGATGAAACAGCTCTGTTGTGAGCATTTTATTCGATCGGCCCCGAACTGTTTCGACAAAATGGAGTTCCGATCGAGGTCAGCACTGAGGGATCTCTTGAAGTGACGGGAGGCACTTGATAGGATGTCGATTTAACTATCGCTCTGGGAGTAGCGATTTTAATGGTTCTTTACGAGTTCTTAGAAACCCTATTTATCGTCAATGGAGAATAAATAGTCCCAATCGATGGTATAAAAAATTAAAAACTTAATTATCTGCGAAAACTTTTTTGTTTTTATGTTTTGTTTATGTTTTACTGTTTAAAAAAATAAATAATAATTGACTCAACACTATTTTTGAGTGTTATTGTTGTTCAACAGTATTGTTCATTTCAATTTCTTCATTTTTTCAATAACAACTTATTACTATTCCGTTTAATTTTCTTCAGTTGATATGTTTTATCACAGTTTGTTTTTTCTGTGCTCAATATTTTCGTATTTACTCATTTTTGAATTTTTTACGTTATTTAGTTTATGTAATAGTTTATTTGTATTGCTTTGAATTGTTGACTTTTTGAAAAAAACGTCTTTGACTGCATCTTCGTATTTTCTCTCTCTTCATCGCAATTTTCTGCTTTACTATGATGCTTATACGACATATTCTTTGATTGGTGTAATTTTCTACGGTTTGTTCCGGTTTTAAATATGACAACTTAAATTTACTGAAATTGGCGTAAATATGAGTTAGGCAGACCAATATACCGAAAGTTGAGATGAAATCACAGGATATGTTTTCTAACTTGTTCGTTTCTTTAAACTTAGTGAACGCCATGCAAGTCTGAATAACAACACTGTTATAAAATATAAATATTATATGAGTTTTGTGCAAAAGGCACTTTCCCCCACCATAAATGAAATGAATTACAAAACCCCATTCGCACG
Source organism: Anopheles cracens (assembly GCA_002091845.1). Classification (NCBI taxonomy): domain Eukaryota; kingdom Metazoa; phylum Arthropoda; class Insecta; order Diptera; family Culicidae; genus Anopheles; species Anopheles cracens. The sequence continues at coordinate 5,116 of KZ071224.1, read as the reverse complement.
CCAACAAGCCCAGTGCGGGTGACTCAACGTTCGTCAACACATTCGTCGCACGGGTTTTAATCTGTCATCCGGTCTGTCTACTCTACGCCGCAACGCCCGACGTGCCGCTGCTCGCTGTGCATGGCCAATAATCTTCCGCGACGGGTTATGGGGTTAAAGCGATTCGCGTTCTGGCAATCAGCCTACTCGCGGCGCAGATTAATCCGTCAACTGTCCGCCTACGACCATTCCGATGCCGAGTGCGGTCTGGTTTAAGTGCGTTTGTTGAGTTGCTGTTTTTTTCTCCTCCTTTTGCTTTTGCCCAACCGCATCCCAACTCCGGATGTCGTTTAATTCTTCCGATGTTGTTTTTTTTGCTCGCGTGTTGGCGTTTTTGTTGCTGTTGCACGCCAAACACATGCGCCATGTGGTTTGGCTGCAACGCGATTCGCAAATTGCAAACGATGTGCAGAGAATAAATTTTTATTTTATTGCTCATCGTTATTTCTATTAGATATTTATTTATTTATTTTAGCCATACACTACGTTGAGTTGATGGTGTAAGAATAATTAGAAATTTAAATGAAATCAATTTGAAATAAATTATCTCGAGTCGATATTGACTTTCGATATTTTCTTATTTAAAATTAAGGCACACAATATGATTTTTTTTTCACTATAGAAGAGTTCAATTTGTCGAACTTCAAAAATCTTTTTGTTGAAGAAATTAAAAACATATAATCTCAACATTATCAATCAATTTCAAGCATACATTATATTTGCAAACATTTCCTATCAGGTTTGAAACGTGCAAGATTTTGAATATTTGCTGTAAATTTAAATAAGTTTGGCACATTATAATGAGAATGAGAAATGAGAATAAATAGTCCCAATCGATGGTATAAAAAATTAAAAACTTAATTATCTGCGAAAACTTTTTTGTTTTTATGTTTTGTTTGTACGTGTGTGTATGGGGGACCGATTAATTGATTTATTTTCTGTTACGTGTCTAGCGTCCAATCGACTCCAACCTCCGTATCACGGCTTGGGTGCTGAGCTTGAGTCAATCGATTCGGCACGATCTTTTTTCCGGTCGTATGTACGAACGATCGTCGGACGTTTGGCCCGGAATACTAATGAACGGGTGCTGAGTTTGAAGAACACACACACACACACAGGGAGGAATGGCAAACAAATTAAATGTCAGCTGACTCACGCCAAACTGGTCATCGGAAAGGAGGACAAAGGGACAGCGCTTTATTTGAGAATTTGAATAACAAAACGTTCTGCGTTTGTCAAAATGACTAATAATCCTTTACGACCAATTCATACTTTTACCTTCCGAAAGGTCTTGCTCTCTCGCTCCCTTCCCTGCTGCCATGCATCACGCGCCTACGAATTGTCATTAGTATTTACTTTAATCATGCACCCTTTGCCGGGCGCGAAGAAAGCAACAGCAACCACCACACCTAGCATAAGTGAAGCATTTAGCAAGTACCGCAACCAATGCGGGGGACAGCGCCAACCCCACCACCACCACCGAGCGGTGCTGGCACACATTAACATAATCGACCGTCCGTGAATCGCTACCGCTCGCAGCGGAGAAAACGGTGTGTGATTGATAATGAGAAAAATGGGACTGCCGCCGTCGGAGGTCCCCACCGAATTGGGGACGCCCGTTCACGCGATCGGGGGGCCACGATTTTCCGTCCCGCGAGCTGGGTGGGTTGCAGCGGGCTGCAGTTCAGGTTTCGATTAACTTCTAACCTCGCCCGGGCGATCGTGCCCGTGGAGTCGGTCGTTCAAAGTAATGCTTTGTTTGTTCGTTTGCTTGCTCGGCGCGTAATTCATCTGGCTTTGGCCGGGACCCGGCCGGTTGGTGGCATTTTCGTGCAGAGAATAAATTTTTATTTTATTGCTCATCGTTATTTCTATTAGATATTTATTTATTTATTTTAGCCATACACTACGATGAGTTGATGGTGTAAGAATAATTAGAAATTTAAATTAAATCAATTTGAAATAAAATATCTTGTGTCGATATTGACTTTCGATATTTTCTTATTTAAAATTAAAGTACAAAATATTATATTTTTTTACTAAAGAAAAGTTCAATTTGTCGAACTTCAAAAGTCTTTTTGTTGAAGAAATTTAAAACATATAATCTCAACATTATCAATCAATCTCAAGCATACATTATATTTGCAAACATTACCTATCAGGTTTGAAACGTGCAAAATTTTGAATATTTGCTGTAAATTTAAATAAGTTTGCCACATTATAATTAGAAATAAGAATAAATAGTCCCAATCGATGGTATAAAAAATTAAAAACTTAATTATCTGCGAAAACTTTTTTGTTTTTATGTTTTGTTTATGTTTTACTGTTTAAAAAAATAAATAATAATTGACTCAACACTATTTTTGAGTGTTATTGTTGTTCAACAGTATTGTTCATTTCAATTTCTTCATTTTTTCAATAACAACTTATTACTATTCCGTTTAATTTTCTTCAGTTGATATGTTTTATCACAGTTTGTTTTTTCTGTGCTCAATATTTTCGTATTTACTCATTTTTGAATTTTTTACGTTATTTAGTTTATGTAATAGTTTATTTGTATTGCTTTGAATTGTTGACTTTTTGAAAAAAACGTCTTTGACTGCATCTTCGTATTTTCTCTCTCTTCATCGCAATTTTCTGCTTTACTATGATGCTTATACGACATATTCTTTGATTGGTGTATTTTTCTACGGTTTGTTCCGGTTTTAAATATGACAACTTAAATTTACTGAAATTGGCGTAAATATGAGTTAGGCAGACCAATATACCGAAAGTTGAGATGAAATCACAGGATATGTTTTCTAACTTGTTCGTTTCTTTAAACTTAGTGAACGCCATGCAAGTCTGAATAACAACACTGTTATAAAATATAAATATTATATGAGTTTTGTGCAAAAGGCACTTTCCCCCACCATAAATGAAATGAATTACAAAACCCCATTCGCACGCCAACAAGCCCAGTGCGGGTGACTCAACGTTCGTCAACACATTCGTCGCACGGGTTTTAATCTGTCATCCGGTCTGTCTACTCTACGCCGCAACGCCCGACGTGCCGCTGCTCGCTGTGCATGGCCAATAATCTTCCGCGACGGGTTATGGGGTTAAAGCGATTCGCGTTCTGGCAATCAGCCTACTCGCGGCGCAGATTAATCCGTCAACTGTCCGCCTACGACCATTCCGATGCCGAGTGCGGTCTGGTTTAAGTGCGTTTGTTGAGTTGCTGTTTTTTTCTCCTCCTTTTGCTTTTGCCCAACCGCATCCCAACTCCGGATGTCGTTTAATTCTTCCGATGTTGTTTTTTTTGCTCGCGTGTTGGCGTTTTTGTTGCTGTTGCACGCCAAACACATGCGCCATGTGGTTTGGCTGCAACGCGATTCGCAAATTGCAAACGATCCGCATCTTATTGCTCGGCAAGCAGCGCATGAAAACGAAACAACAAAAAAACTAATGAAATTACCCATTTCGCAAAGATAGAAGGTTCGCGATATTTGTTTACGGTTTCCGGTGGTTCTGACGGCAGGGAGCATGTGTTTTTTCCTATCTCGAAAAGCACTCTAAAGCCCAGCTTTCTTTTGGATAAAACATTTTCCGGTCCATATCTAGACCCGATCGATCGTTTGGGGTGATCGAGGACGACAAATGATCGGTAATCTATTGCGAAGATCTCTCGGTTTTGGGTTCAGAACGCTGGAATCTTCATGTGGATCTGATTGAAAAGTCTTCATTTTTAAAGAGATTTTTTTTCCTTGAGAATCTCATTTGATTTTCGGTCACATCCTTAGAAAGGATCATGAAGAATACGACGCAACGTGTGGCAAACATGCCAAGTTTTCCAGCTGTGCTGAGTATGCTTCGTTGCAGAAAACAAACAACAAAACGATGTGAAAACGAACCGATCGGGACGGGAAGCAGTGTAAACAAAGTGAAATAAACGCAACATCGAATCGGGCTGAAAATGGATGAATGCAACGTGTTACTAGCCAGATCTTCCGATGACTAACTTTCCGACGCAAAAGGCCGCGCTCCGCTTCGAACCGCAGCAACAAAAAGAAACGGAGAAACGTTTCAATTCGCAGAATTTAAAACACGTCCCTGCGTCAAGTAACGAAAAAAAACAACACGGCCACGATGAGCTCGAACGCAGCGAGAAGAAAAATGACAAATCTCGCAAGAAGGGTCCGGCGTCTTGCGTTTTTCGGCGGCTGGAGTGTGCCGCAAGAGTGCCGTGTTGTGCTGCTTTGCGTACGGGGTTTGTATCGCGTAAGTCACCCACCGGGAGGCATTCGCCGTCGTCGTCGTCGTATTCGTCATCCTGCCCCGGACCGATAGCATCTTCGCACTGCGCGAGTGTCTGCGAAGACAAATGGCAAATGCGTGTACCGCGGAGATTTATGACGTTCGGAAAGTCGGCAAATAGTTGGTGCATGAGGCGCACCCTCATGGCGTGAAGCAAGTAAGTGGGAAATTTCAGATGACCAATTCGATCGGGTCGCGGGTCACGGCCCGCGGTGATGGAATCATCTCACACCGGAAGCGAAAATGGATCGCAGAGTGGTGGATTAATCTTTTTTTGGTACTAAAGTGGATAGGAACATAGTTGAATTGAACAATAAACTTGTTGTAATTAAATAACACACATGCAAGTTCAGAAAACTTACGCCAGCACGTAAAAGTGGTCGATTTCATTGAGTTTAGCAGTCGAACTTTATGATGATTTAAATAACTTGTTTAATTCATTTATTAGTCTCTTTTTTCGCTATGTTACGATAAAAGATGGAACTCTATCATTATCCCCATTTAATATTAAAAAAATAAGGCAACTTCTGAGTTTATGAGTTCAAGTTTTATGAGTTATTTGAAATTCTGTAGTTTTTTTCATAAAAACACTTTTAACATTATCTACAAGCTTCAGTCTTTTTAATAAAAAAAATCTTTTTTTCAATGTTTCAAAATTTCTTCCCCTACCTTAAAATCTAATTACTCTATGAACTAGTATTTTTAAATTGATTGAAAAGGGGTTTCTTCAACTTTAATTTCCAATTTTATGTACAAATGTATTATTAGTCTTTGAATTATT
>KZ071223.1:2001-12981 GCA_002091845.1 Anopheles cracens | reverse complement strand
TATATATATATTTCCTCTCCGGTCTGCTACAGCGTCACGCCCGCATTGTTTTGGAGGTTTGTTAGAGAGGGTGCCGCTTTACAGCTTACCGTTTTCGATACTGTTTTTATTACTGCTGATGAGATCTGGTGCATTCGTTGTCGCTGCTACAGTGGCGTTGTTGACGGCTGCTCCATTGTTTGGCGTGCGGTAGGTGTATAAGCTCTGCAGAGGAACGTGCAGCAGCTCGATGACCTGAGTGAAATTCGATTCTGCAATGAAGAAGCGAATAGGGCGATAATAGGCATTGAGTACGGGCATTCTCCGTGGGAACAAAACGCCCCATCAAACGTACCATTTTCCGGCGTTATAATACCGTGGCGGATGAGAAAATCGATCACCACCGGGCAGCTGGTGGTTTTGAAGTCGGGCATAAACACCCGCTCGAGACATTCGCGGGCCGGCAGCAGCTGGAAGTTCTGCACCTCCCCGTCCGAATTGTCAGGCACAAAGTCTTCCGGCAGCTCGAGATCGTAGACGAACTCGGTGTTCGGGAACAGACCACGCTCGCTCTCGAAGAAGAACGACACGCAGCCGGCCGACACGAGGTTCTTGATCAGGTGGCCTGGTATGGACGCTTCCTCGGCCGCCTCCTTGATAGCGGTCTCGAGCACCCCGTACCCGACCGCCAGCCCGCCGCTCACCATATTGTCCCACTTGCCGGGCCACGTTTGCTTCGTGTCGGAGCGCTGCTGCAGCCAGATGCAGAGGCCCTTCGTCGGGTGGCGCACGTACCCGTTGATCTCGACGCCGTAGTTGCGCACCCCGAACAGGCACGTTGCCGAGCGGTCCATCTTGAGCAGCGAATCGGCGGACGACTTCACGTCGTAGCACTCGTCGCGCCAGCCCTTCAGCGCCACGAACATACCCTGCTCGCGGAACTCGCGCAGTATCCGGTCGACCTGCTGCGAGCGGGTGCTGTAGTCCCGGAAGGCAGGATTCAGTTCGACAATGTTCTTAAACGATGCAGAATAGAACGTGATTAGAATTACGGCCAGAACAAATCCAAAATAATGATTGATATTGACATTTGAGAATACTTAAAATAAAGCCGTGTTTTTCTATTATTCTACACCTGGATTGCAGCTGATGGAGATAACAAATTATCTCAAGAATCAATACGGAACTATTTCAAATTTAAATTTACAATTAAATTCAAATTGAATTTAACACCACAAACATTGTAAATAATCTAATTCTCACATATATCCTAATCGAATGGCTTCGAATGAAACCATTGCCAAACGATCAATAATCATCCTCATGGCGCTGAACTTGCTTTCGCTTATCTCATTTGCTTAAGCGGCTGTTCCTATCCTACATTCTCGCGTGCATTCCTCCATACTCCATAGTAAGCCCCATAATACCCTCATCATACCTGCTTGCCATGTTCCGGGGCGCGGATGTGAAACACTTCAGGATACTTGAGCAGCTGTTCGATCACATTCTGGCTGACCAGCCCGACCTGGTGGCCGTCGACTACGAACGGACGGCAGTCGCCTTTCATGAAACCTAAAATTCCATTCCGCAAAGCGACGGCGTCCGCGGGTGAGAGGGAGAGGAGACAAAGCGGTCCAATTAGAATAGTGTGATTAGCAGATTCGCTTTCGCTGCCGTGTGCCACGTTGGAACCACCAACGCTAGCAGGTCACGACGATGAGACGACGCCGAGAGGCGCAGCAAAGTAAACAGTGGTTTATCGTTTTTGTCAAACACAGCTGATAAACGCCGCGACTACGCGGCGTGGTTCCTCCTCTCGTTTGTGTGCGTTGACAGAAGGGAAAAAGGGCGAATGACGAAACGAAATCCCATCTGAACTTTGGCTACGGATTCGCTGGCTGCTGTGTGTGCTGGCGCCGCGTTCTAGTTGCTCGACAAAACACGAACGCACATACACACGCGGGCTGGCGATGCTGCTGCCTACTCGCCTACTCGGACGTGAAAATGTCGTGACGCGGTGACGCGATCGTTTTTAATGAGCTTGTTTTCACACCGTTTACACGCTGCTGTGTCCCGTGGCCGTGAAGGATCATGTTTTGGGGACGGGGGGCAGCAGGTTTATTTTAAAATTTCTTCATAAATCGCACACCGAACCGTGTTATTGGCCGAACATAGGTGGCGGCGATACGTATGCACTCCGCCCATATTGTGGCACCGTTTTGTCGTTGCAATTTCGTTTTTCTGCCGCTTTGCATCGCAGTATGCAGTGTGTTTGTGTGTGTCGCTGCGTATCGATCGTCGACTCACGCCCCGATACACCCGGAGGTTCCATATCCCGCAGCTCACGATTCAGTCACCCGAAAACGATTACAAGGGCGTGGAGTGTGTGGTTTGGCGTTATTTCGCCAGACACCGCATAATCTTCTTTCCCTCCGCTTGTCAGGAGGTGGTTCCGTTTATGCAATCGCTGTAGTTTCTCACTGCGATACGGCCCCAAGGGCCCGCTTCCGTGCCTGCTTCGCCGTTGTTCGATCTGCGCCAGCGAAGCACTACGATTTCTTCGCCGAAAAGGCCGCTGCTAAAGCCCACCGTCACGTCACGGGACCTACAATACCCTTAAATATCGCCACGATTTAGCCACACTGCGGACGCGCTTACCGTTCAGGTAGAAACAGTTGAACTTCTGGGCAAGCTTCAGTAGCCGCGACATCTTCGGATCTGCTGCTGGCTCATCACTTGCCGTTGTCATTGTTGATGTTTTGAACGATGCCCGTCTCCGTGGGTGCCGTGGTGTGTTTTCGGATGTGATGTTGCTGCCACAACACACGACTCTGCCTGCTGCTTTTGTGTCCGTGTGTTTGTACGGTGCGGACGTACGCTGCACCACACACACACCACTCGCACACGCACACAACACTCGCACCCGTTGAAATGCTCTGCTGCGGGGCAGCGCGCGTTTGACACGGGGAGGACCCTCGGGGAAAAAGAATGCCGCGGCGGTTCTTTTGCACGAAATTGCACCGAAACCCGGTCTGTATCCTGTCTAAATCTTTCTGGCAACTCTCCGCCCAGTACCGCACGCACGCAATCGATAAAAAACGCCCGAAAACAGATAAACACAATGACGAACTTTGCTAAACGTGACGACACGATTCCAAGCACTCTAAGTTTGTTGGATTTGCATCATCCGCTTTTATCACACGCACGCACCGACACGTTTTCGCCGTCTGCCCACTTTGTACCACCGGAATCGAACAAAAAACCACCCCGTAATCGAGTGGGTGCAGAAAGAAACCAATTTTCCACCCTTGTTTTTTTGCTCGGGTGTGTTCAAGAGAGACACATTTTTTTCCTTCCGACACGCTCCCTGTGCTACAATGCGCTAGCAGTGACACACTCGGGAAAAGCTTACACTTTCCGTGGGGTTTTTACCATCCCAGCAGACTGCGATTTTCTTCAGTCTGCTTAAACGCGGATCGTACTGCTGATGCTGCTGTGTCCGTGGAAAACTCTTCTTGAACAATACGTCAACACCATCGCGCGCACCACAGGAAAAGGATATTTTTCGAGGCGGACCTCCGCGCGCTGAACAGCTCTCTTTCCCACCAGGCCAGCCGGCTTTTGTCTACTTTTCAAATAGGAGCTAGTTCGCTATTCCTATGTAAAATAAGAGCACTGCTAAGTAATAAATATATACCAAATGGACGGGTTTAGCGGAAAACAGTAATTACTGTCGGCGAAAAACGGTGGCGTACGTTTTTGCTAAAAGAACCTGCCCATTACACTAACGGTCAAATGGATTGAACACTCCTACCCAAAGTGAGTAGAGAGAAGGTGTATTCATAGCATTTGACACTTCAGTCGCGTCGACTCTTCGTCCTTACCAGAAGGCCTAGCTTTTGTTGTTTGCTCTCGCCGTCCGCCGTGTTGGTAGCCTGCTCTGCGCATCAGCGAAACCAGAAAGGACCTGCGTACGAACACTCCCGAGCGCGCACACATCCCCGCACAGTAAACGCACAGGAAAAACGCGTCAGGAAAAGAAATTAAAGCAAGAAGAAAAAACAGTCAACTAAAGAAAAACAACCAGTGCATTTTCATCTGTGCGTCTGTTTTTGTTGTTGTTTTGTGAATCTCTCGCCGCGCGTCCTTTGCGTCCGTGAAACCTCCGCGCCAAATCGTTTAAATGAGTGATATAAGCCAGAAATGTTTCGGCAAAAATGGTGGATTTTCTATAAGCTTTAATCAAGACTATACGTAAGTAGTTTCCATTTTCGTTTCTGATTTTTCCTCGCTTGTCGAATGTTTTTTGTTGTTGTTTTGTTTTGTTTATGCAACAAATGGTGCCCTGTTCTCCGTGACGTCATTACATTTGCAAAGAAACACTTTAGAGCATAATTTGAAAACAGATTTGTGTGCCGAAGGAAAATTCACAGCCCGAAAAAAAGGAAGGAAAACATATCTGGTGATCTTTTTGTTTGAAGCGCTACACAACAAAAAAAAATCGAAGCCACCATCGCCTGAGCGAGTGTGTGTGCGCGTGTGCGTCCCATTCGCTTGGTCACATAGTGGTGTGTGTGCGCGAGCGCGCGCGCGTGCCCGTCCTGCGTGTGTGTGTGTGTTTTGCGTTTCGTCGTGCCAGAGCGAGAGTGGCATCCCACACAAGTATATGGCTCTCTTTCTCTCCAGCCCCCGGGGAAGCGAAATTTCAGTATCGATTTTTTCCATATGACCCGTTTTATGAGATTTCTTTGTTATGCTTGCCTTCCAACGAAACACTGTCGGATTTGTTGGAATTTTTACGGCGCAAAAGCGATCCGCTCAAATGTTCGGGAGGCGTAGTAGCATCAAGCTTGGTTTATGTTTTGTCATGGGAAACGTTTTGGAGAGCGATATCGCAGAATTTCATCATATTGTATTGCATTCGATCATCTCGAGTCTTCTGTGAGCTCATCCGAAGGGGCTGGGTCGCACGGGGCGCTGTGTGGCGTACGGAAGGGAAGTAAACAACTCGATGCAACTTGCGCATACGCACACACGTACAGCCTGTCGGCCTCGTATTGGTGAAATCAATAACAAAGGCTCTCTTGTTTACATGAACGCGCGCGCGCGCTCGTGTGCTCCCTACGCGAAGAGAAGCTGGCCAGGTTGCGCTGCGAAGGAAAAAAGACACAGGGGGCAGTCTGAAAGGAAAATTGGTTTCGAACGGAATCTTCGCATCCCGCGCCCTCGTCGAGAACGTCACAGCCGAAACAAACTTTGAGTTTTGTTTCCACCGTTTGTGCAATAGGAAAACACGCACCGTCGTACGCCCGTACAAAGCATCCTGCACTTGCCAGCCGACACAGTGCTGCTGCAGTTTCTCGGTTTTCTGTTCCCGATCTGCTTGCCAGTGAGAACGAACGAACTCTCTGCGAACGACGTCGTAGTCCAGTCCAGGAACAGTGTGGAAAACAGTTTTCACAGACGCGGAACACTTGGAGCATCTTGTTTTGCAGCCCCAGCTCTTTGAGTTTTGCATCCGATTGAGCGTGTGTGCGGTTCGTCGATTTTGTGGAACATTTTTCCTTCAGACTCACACCACCGATTTGAGGAGCATTCGTTTGATGAAAACGAATAAAAAAAACTGCGTTAAGTGAACGTTAACGAACTTACAACAGCGAACTGGTGAATTTTCGTAGCTGTACACTCGGAATTTTGATTGTCCGGAATCTTTCGAATCCAAAATCTCCCCCAAAAGTACAAAGTTTTCCCCATTTTTTTGGAGTGCAAATTTCAAAAGCAATATACAGTATATTTCGTGGAAAAAAGTTCACATCGTGCAATATCAACTGGTAAAGCGCTAGCAGCAATTGCAAAGAAACACTTTAGAGCATAATTTGAAAACAGATTTGTGTGCCGAAGGAAAATTCACAGCCCGAAAAAAAGGAAGGAAAACATATCTGGTGCTCTTTTTGTTTGAAGCGCTACACAACAAAAAAATCGAAGCCACTATCGCCTGAGCGAGTGTGTGTGCGCGTGTGCGTCCCATTCGCTTGGTCACATAGTGGTGTGTGTGCGCGAGCGCGCGCGCGTGCCCGTCCTGCGTGTGTGTGTGTGTTTTGTGTTTCGTCGTGCCAGAGCGAGAGTGGCGTCGTGAAAACAAAAACAGACGAGAAGCAACGAGTCGATTATAAACAAACCCCAACAACAAACGGGTCGATTCAGTCAGCGAGAAAACAACTCGGCGTAGTAGTTCAAGCAGAACAAGCGCGATAGCAAGAGGAGCGCGAGCGTACCCACTTCAGTCGCGTCGACTCTTCGTCCTTACCAGAAGGCCTAGCTTTTGTTGTTTGCTCTCGCCGTCCGCCGTGTTGGTAGCCTGCTCTGCGCATCAGCGAAACCAGAAAGGACCTGCGTACGAACACTCCCGAGCGCGCACACATCCCCGCACAGTAAACGCACAGGAAAAACGCGTCAGGAAAAGAAATTAAAGCAAGAAGAAAAAACAGTCAACTAAAGAAAAACAACCAGTGCATTTTCATCTGTGCGTCTGTTTTTGTTGTTGTTCATTTCTGGCTTATATCACTCATTTAAACGATTTGGCGCGGAGGTTTCACGGACGCAAAGGACGCGCGGCGAGAGATTCACAAAACAACAACAAAAACAGACGCACAGATGAAAATGCACTGGTTGTTTTTCTTTAGTTGACTGTTTTTTCTTCTTGCTTTAATCCTGCAGGAGTGAAGTGTTTGTTTCATACTGGACGCGTGGGATGTGAATTTTCTTTGGCCATAGGGATAATTTTTTTATTTTTATAAAAAAAAAATCCAAATGTATCCCAAACAAAAAAGCACTTGTAAAAATCAACACATGCACACAACAGGTAGCTGCAGGGAGATGATAGAAGAATGCTTTGGAATACCAGTGCACACATACGGGCACGCACAAACACAACTTCCGTAAGGCAAACCACTGCGCTATGCATGTGTGTTTGTGTGTTTGGGAAACATCATATTCCATTTTTTTCGCTTCCGAAGAGGGAAATCGAGCCACACGAACAAAAAAAAACCTTCCCTAATCAACCATCCATACAAACACACACAGACACACGCTGGGTCAAGGCACACTAAGGCTGCAAGGCATCACACCACCTACAACGAACGAAAACCTAAGCCTGCTTTTCTTGTCGTCCGTTGCAAAACACACAATCGAATTAAAACCTGCATTACAAGGGCGATCAAAAACACTTTTCGCTCGGGCTTCAGCACACACCAACAATTTCACACTACAAAACGCACTGTTGTAATGACGTCACGGAGAACAGGGCACCATTTGTTGCATAAACAAAACAAAACAACAACAAAAAACATTCGACAAGCGAGTTGTGGTTATTGTTGTTGTCATTTGCTTTGGGGTTGTTTCTCCCACCCTCCACCACATCCGTCCTCCTTCACCTTGACAGAAACAATACCCTCCCCCCTCCCCCTATGCCCCTTCCCACTCAACCACCCCGTCCAACTGCAAGCCAATCGTTTCGCCAGAACGCGTTCCGTGATAAACACAGCGAAACAATTGCAAGGGCGATAGAAGGTCACTGTCAACTGGTGAGGAAGATTTACACACATACAACAACAAGAACAAGAAGACGAAGAAGCAGCAGGAACAACAACACACTGTTGTGCCTACTGTTGTTATAAATTAGTTCCATGTTGTTCAAGCAATGACGTTAACGCCAAATGATGCCACAAGTGTATGGGACGTGTTTCATAACAGGACTAAATTGCTAAACTTTTCGTTTGCTTCCATAGGAGAAAATCGTTCCAATCGTTCGTGTGTATGACATTTCATCAATATTTCATCATCCAATTTGAAAATGCTCATCGTTACTACACCAACACCACCACGTCAACAAAAAACATTCCTCCGCCACTGCCCTCTCCTTCATCCCTCTCTATGCCTCTCTCTCTCTCTCTCTCACCCTCTCTCCCTCCTCCCTCTGAGTCTACTTCAATGCCAAAAATATCACGCAAGAGGAAGCAACACAAAGGTTAACAACGAAACGGCCGTGCCTAGTGTTTCGAGTCGTCGTCAGTCAACGAAGAACGGAAGGAGCATGTGTGGCTCCTTCCGATCACTCCAAGCGGGACACACGTTGGGTAACATTCCCTGCAGGAGTGAAGTGTTTGTTTCATACTGGACGCGTGGGATGTGAATTTTCTTTGGCCATAGGGATAATTTTTTTATTTTATAATTTGAAACAAAAAGAAAACATTGATTAATGTTTTCATTCCTATCAGCCCCCGCCGCTTTCATCCCATCTTCCCGCCTGGCACACGGTGACTTCCGATGACGGTGGGGATTGATTGCACGATTAATGTAGGTCAAGATTAAAAGTTGTTCGATGCATTTCATCGGGTGCAATTTTATTACACCGAAGAGGTTCGATGGCAGATAAACACACACTCGAGCGCAATTAGCCTGAGACCTTAAATCATGCTGCGCTTAATTGTCGTTTTATTTATGGAAAAAGATTCCAAATGGGGATGAATTACAGCAATTTTCAACTCTGAAAAATGGTGTTACTCAGCTATAGCAAGAAGAAAAAGAAATCCACATCACCTGATGTGGAGAGAAGAAGTTTGGTGACGACACTTCAGGTAATAAAAGCCATATATGGTGCATCTCGGTCATCTAGTAGCATGAGTATGTGTGTGTGTGTATGTTTGTGGTTATTGTTGTTGTCATTTGCTTTGGGGTTGTTTCTCCCACCCTCCACCACATCCGTCCTCCTTCACCTTGACAGAAACAATACCCTCCCCCCTCCCCCTATGCCCCTTCCCACTCAACCACCCCGTCCAACTGCAAGCCAATCGTTTCGCCAGAACGCGTTCCGTGATAAACACAGCGAAACAATTGCAAGGGCGATAGAAGGTCACTGTCAACTGGTGAGGAAGATTTACACACATACAACAAGATGATGGTGGAGAATGGAAGCAGGAGGAGAGGGGGGTTCCATTCCACCACCTCCACCCTCTCTTCGTCTGCCCCGCACACTTCCTTACATCTCGCAAACACTTCCACCTAAAACCAAATGTAAACAAAGAGAAAAGGTTGTTTATGCCACGGCACGCACACACTCGCACTACACAGGACGTGTGCGCGCGTGTTGGTGGCACAGCTCGCTCACCATTACTTCCCCTTTTCGTTACTTGTATTTCTCGGCTGGGGGGATGATGATCATCATCAAAGCTTGAAGATATTGCTAAGCTCCTGCTGTTGCTCCGTATGACACAAAAGCATAACACACGCACACACACACATGCGCGCGTCCACATGCATCATCTCAGCTGGTGTGATGTATACTCCTCCTCGGGCAAAACAAAACAGAACAGATCGTAGAAACCAACGGAAAATAAATGGTTGCTATAGGCAATACATCAAAGTTTGGAGTACGTCAAATTATACTGCAACTTCAAATACAGCGCAGAATGAGGAATAAAACGATTTTTTCTTCATTTTCATCCGATAATCTGTGCTAGAGTCGATAATGCCCATCACCCTCACGGGTTGGCTGAAATAATTTGAAACAAAAAGAAAACATTGATTAATGTTTTCATTCCTATCAGCCCCCGCCGCTTTCATCCCATCTTCCCGCCTGGCACACGGTGACTTCCGATGACGGTGGGGATTGATTGCACGATTAATGTAGGTCAAGATTAAAAGTTGTTCGATGCATTTCATCGGGTGCAATTTTATTACACCGAAGAGGTTCGATGGCAGATAAACACACACTCGAGCGCAATTAGCCTGAGACCTTAAATCATGCTGCGCTTAATTGTCGTTTTATTTATGGAAAAAGATTCCAAATGGGGATGAATTACAGCAATTTTCAACTCTGAAAAATGGTGTTACTCAGCTATAGCAAGAAGAAAAAGAAATCCACATCACCTGATGTGGAGAGAAGAAGTTTGGTGACGACACTTCAGGTAATAAAAGCCATATATGGTGCATCTCGGTCATCTAGTAGCATGAGTATGTGTGTGTGTGTATGTTTGTGGTTATTGTTGTTGTCATTTGCTTTGGGGTTGTTTCTCCCACCCTCCACCACATCCGTCCTCCTTCACCTTGACAGAAACAATACCCTCCCCCCTCCCCCTATGCCCCTTCCCACTCAACCACCCCGTCCAACTGCAAGCCAATCGTTTCGCCAGAACGCGTTCCGTGATAAACACAGCGAAACAATTGCAAGGGCGATAGAAGGTCACTGTCAACTGGTGAGGAAGATTTACACACATACAACAACAAGAACAAGAAGACGAAGAAGCAGCAGGAACAACAACACACTGTTGTGCCTACTGTTGTTATAAATTAGTTCCATGTTGTTCAAGCAATGACGTTAACGCCAAATGATGCCACAAGTGTATGGGACGTGTTTCATAACAGGACTAAATTGCTAAACTTTTCGTTTGCTTCCATAGGAGAAAATCGTTCCAATCGTTCGTGTGTATGACATTTCATCAATATTTCATCATCCAATTTGAAAATGCTCATCGTTACTACACCAACACCACCACGTCAACAAAAAACATTCCTCCGCCACTGCCCTCTCCTTCATCCCTCTCTATGCCTCTCTCTCTCTCTCTCTCACCCTCTCTCCCTGATTTGACTGTTATTGCTAAAACCTGGCGTATTTTCCAATTTGACGCCCCTGACATGCTGTCAGCCCGGGGCTGCGAACACAGCGAAGCGATTATTCTGGCATCCAAAACCAAGCGTTTCGGCAACGCTTAATTTTTTCAAATGGCCGTTTGTTTGTTTTGTTTCGAAGTTTCCCGAATCGAATAGGAAGCGAGAAGCTCACAAATTTTTGACAAAAGTTATAACTAACCAACATCGAATAACAAAAACGGATAAATCGGATACATAAACAGCCCTGCAAACGCTCCTGTCAAGCGAATATTCATATGCTATTCCTGAAATAAATTGAAGGCAGAAATGCAGAAGGTGAGTTTTCCATTTGCC
>KZ071221.1:128622-153391 GCA_002091845.1 Anopheles cracens | reverse complement strand
TTGAACGCCACCGTGCATGTGCCCCCTGGTCGAGTGAAAGTGCATCCCATGGTACGCGAAGGACGTTTTGACGGACGATGGGGTTTTCTATGAGCGGTTTTCTGTTTTGTTTTTCTCTCCCCATTCCCAATGCGGTCCACGGTACCACATTTTGCCCCTTTTGTTTGCAAAAGACGTAAGGGAAGACCACAAAGGGGTTGTGCCCAGTGTCCTTGAGGAGTCCGAAACAATTTTTAACGAAGCGCGTAGTGCTGCCGTGTGCTGTTGGGTATTGCTCAAGCTTTCTCATCAACTCAGAAAGCCAAGGCTCGTTGTTGGAAAAGACTTAAAATGTTAGTCGGTAAGATGTGTTTAAAACAAATTATTTACTTTGTAGCTAATTTAATTTATTTCAATTAAACTATGACAAAACTTACAACGTTTATCAAAAGTGAAGCAAACATCTATTTCTAGTTCTTTGTTTCATAGCGCACACTACTTCGTGATGCATTTCCATTTTTTTGTCTCAAAATACTAAAAAATATTATCATCAATTGTAACATAAAATATTTGAAAGTACATATTATACATTCTTGCTCATGTAGGTGATATTCCTAGAAAATACGTACAACAAGTTGAGTTTTCAAATTTGAATTCATTGAATCTAATTCTAATTCTTGTTAACACTAACGGTCAAATGTGGTATCAATTGACACTTTTTCATAATTTGGCTTCGATTGCTTGAAAACGGTTATAGCGACGTCAACAAGCAATTTTTCCTTCGAGTACCCTATATGATTGCGGTTTGCTGATTTTTTTATTTTTTTTTACATCCTTCAATTTCTTAACTACAATTTGTTACTCCTTGTGTTATATGACACCTAGGTAATATTGTTTTAGTATTTGTCGATCAATTTTGACGAAATTTTCACCTAATTATGCACCAATTATTTTAATATTTCATTTAGTTCATCCCATTTCTTCTTCTGGACATCTCATGTTAAAATCAAATGGAGAACAATCAATAAAATATGAAAAATTAAAAGTAGTAATTTTTAAAGTCATTTTGAATTGCATGTATTGGCGTATAGGGGCAGTAGTCCAGAATCTACAAACAAAAATTCACAATTTTTTCAATAAAAATTGCAAAAATGCTATCGCTATGTAAGCATTTCATCAAAATCAGTAAAAAAAAAATACCAAAAACAATCATTTCATGGCGTCAATCGACACCAAAATTGGCAAATTAGAAGTATAAGATCCATTCGATCGTTAGTGTCAAATTTGGCAGCAAAAATAATTAAACAAATGAAAAAATACATAAATCATCTTTTGCAATCAAGAACAAACAGGCCGAAATGGTAATTAAGATTCACTTTCAGCTCGAAACGTGAAACAAACAAATGACTTCTGACAAAGGGCGCCTTTCGTTTTTTTACTGATTTGCAAACAACCGATTCGTACAAGCTGAGCCTGTTATCGTTGCACGCGCTCAGGACTGTAGGTCCCGGGTAAACAGGAATCAATACCCCAAGCCCATATGTGTTCTGGCTCATGATAAGTGTACCGTGGCACGTACTTCATTCATAAGCACGCACATTGTCATTCATCTCACGGTCAGAGAATAGAATGGGTTTTTATTTCTTTTTCCTCTCGCTCATTTGCGCTCACTCAATTCACACGAGCTATTCCTATGGCCACTCCGGCGTATCTCGTCAACTGATAAGCCATGGCTCCGTTGAAGCAGGGGAAGGGGTTGAATTCGCAGATAGTGTGTGACAACATATTTACCGAATACCGATCTCGTGCCGCCATCGTAATCCACACCACGGCCTGCTACCGGTCGCGTTCCCATCCTTATCCGGCGCGACTTTCGAAACATTCCACTGATTCGACTGGACTACGCCTAAACGGCCAGCCGCTATGACGTTACGCGAGCGTTATCACCGGTGTTGTCACCCCCACAGGTAACGCAATTAACTCGTGCGGGATAATAAAGTGAGGGCACTTTTTTCGTAGAAACGGACACTGGCCGCAATTCAGCGTGAATCACAACGCATGGCACATGGGATTAACGTAGCGCACTTATCTTGCTTTACATGAAATATTTACACCTTTTTTTTGCACACAAAAAAGGGTATATTCTTCACACGCCTGCTGTTAAGTGCACACGCATACACTCACGGCAGCACTATTGGAGACTCAGAACGGAGAACACAGCTTCACAGCTTCACTCAACACCATTCAAGACTCGGAACGGGAAATGAGCACGTCGTATTCTCGTAAGAGAAACCAAAACGCCGGCTTCGATCGTGACAATTCGCGCTCGAACACGTTCGCCAACTACTGCGAAACACAGCGCGGATCACTAGAACCGATGTTTATTCCACGGAGAGGCGCCAACCGGCTCCAAAGCACTGGCCGAGGCTCGCGCGACGGCGTTGGCAAAATACTAAACACACCGCCTGCTCGTCGCTATCGTTGACGCCACCTGTCAAACGGACCGTCAAAGAGATGACGCAGACCATGGCAACGACGGGTGAAACTGCTGGCTCGATGATGATGTTTAATGCACACGCACACAAAAAC
Organism: Anopheles cracens; assembly: GCA_002091845.1. Lineage (NCBI taxonomy): Eukaryota > Metazoa > Arthropoda > Insecta > Diptera > Culicidae > Anopheles > Anopheles cracens. The sequence goes on along the minus strand of KZ071221.1, from coordinate 150,823 downwards.
ACACGCAGAACACAACCGGCGCCTACTTCTCGTGCGCGCGGGTGTACAACAGGCAGCTTCTAACGCACACGTACAATCCACTTTTTTGCACAAACCCCGCAGCGTCACATTTCCCGCACTGCATGCGTGGATGTGGGATGGACCCACATTGAAGCCCCCCATACGCACACCAATCCGAGTAGGCATTCGCTGCGGTATGCCGGGTGTGACAATACACGGCATCATTGGGCGCCTGGTTGCATTAAGCGATAATGTTATATTTTACTGAACACACAAAAAAACGACGCTGAATGCCACACGCTCCCGGTTATCAGTTTGCAGAGCCAAGTGGCGTCGCCTCCCCAATCAAACGTCAATGTGTGTGATTGTGGATCGTGTTTGTGTCTGCCACATGCACACATACCTTGCGCACGAGGAACAGCTGTTCCTAGAACGGAATGAGTTTTTTTTCAGAAAAGTTGAACATTGTACGCGTATTTACGCTGAGTGTAATAAATTGTTTTTTGCTCGAATTGTTGTTTTTTTGTCAAAGATCCAAAGTTCATAGCACCTGAGGTGCTGGTCGTTTGTGTATTTCAGCAGCTTTCTTATGATTAATCTAATTAATCAGCTTTTTGTTCGAATATTTGCATACGCTAACAGTTATGAATATAAGGAATGCTATCTCATAACACTAAACGGACGCATCCGAAAGCTGTGCCAACATCAATATTCATTAGCACTACAAAACATCGATCCAGACACTTAATCCTACCCTGCTTGGGCACGTGGGTGAATCAACCCGTTTATTGGTAAGGTGTCTTTTAATTTCTATCGGACGGCTGGTGACAAATTTACACCGGAAGAAACTCATCATAAGTTTTGCCCAAACTCTCGCCAACGTTTCTCTCCCACGGAAGAAACTTTTTCATTCCCATCCTTCCCTCCGCTGCAGTTCTGAAGCTATCTTTATATGTTTGTTTATGTGCCGTTTGCTCTTTGCAAATCGTTTCTTCCCCGGTTGGGGATTAACTTCAAATTCAACAAAAAAAAACAAGATGCAACAACAAAGACGAGCTGAGCAGTTCCGCTGTGAAGTTCTTCACGGTCAAATTTTTGCATACGTATCACAAAACCGAACCGCCGATCGGTGAGCGATCGAAACTCGAAGACCGTTTGGCACCCCCATGGGAGCCCGGTTCCGTCTGCTGGCCATTTCGGGGGATAGTTTCACACGCCGGGCAACAGCCGAAATTTACATTTTTAGCTTTATGACGTACCGTGGTGGTTCACACTTGTCGCTGCAAAGTAAATCGTGGCCCACGCATTTCGCTAGCCTCCCGCTATGATGTCAACCACGCTTAGAGTGGGGCTAATATCCATATTTGAGCACGCGGACGATCGGTGAATCGTTACGCTCGTTACGGCGACGTTACCACGGTGTATGTGTTACTCATTTGCAGAAACCGTGTCCAAACCGCCGATGATCTAACGAACGTCGATTAAGATAAGCTCCAGCACGTAGCGGTTTGGAGTGGTTTCGGTACGTTCCATTCGCGACATTTTGGATGACATTTCGTGACGGTCCAATGCTCGTGTTCGTCAGCGACCGATAGGTATTGACGGGCTTATATTTGTACGGCGCGACTTGCCAAATAGGCAGCGAAAGAGATCAAATGCACCGCCGGGAGAAGCATTCGTGCACGAGGGAGTGATAACACCGCCAATACCTTGCAATTATTGCTCCAGGCTAGCCTTGATTTTGTTTTACTACTCCACAAACCAATCGAAACGGTTCGATTCCCCGAGCGGTGATACATTTACAGCGAAATCGTTTTATTATTTGCGACCACTTTTTTGCCCGGCGCTTCGTCCAACATCGCGAAGCTGTGTCACACGGTACGGGCTCGGGTTGGCGCCTGGTCGGTGCAAACAAAACTGATTAATGGACAAATGTGTACCGAGAACCGCACGTACGGGGCGCCTTTATGGCACTTGGCTATCGAGTTCGAAATATCACGGAATGGCAGGGTTCCGCTGATAAAAATGGGACTATGGGTGCATTTTCGAATGCTTAGTTCAGCTATGGCGAAAGCTGAACTAAGTGTATTTTGTGATATATGTTCATAGTAAGTTCTATTTATAACTGAATAGTAAGTTCTTTTAAGAACTTTATAATAGAAAACTCACATTGAACATTAAAAGTCATTCTTTTGCAACGATTTTCTTGTCAAAGAAACGTTATCACACTCAATTCGCCCAATAATCAAAAGCAAGCTAAAAAGAATCGACTACCTTCGGTGGCCTAAAAGTAAATTAAAATTGTCGAAGTGAAGTAAATGAGTTGAAAAAAAAACACTGAAAGGTAGTTGTTGAACCCTATTGCCTCTTAGAAATGATACGTATTTTTAGTTCTACCATTATTATGTATCCATTTATAGTAGATAACAATCAGCTGTTGGTTTGAGAGGAGGAAGAAGAGTCGGTAATAAAAAAAGAATTGTATCCCGTCCGTACACTCATCTAGAAGAAAACAGTGATGGTGAAAACCTGATGAACTAACAATATAAACTTGATATGAGTGTTCTTTCACAAATGTAATTTTATCGAATTTCACCTACAAACGCTTTGGTTATCTTGACACCTAAGGGCACAAATGTTACTGTCTAAAAAGTAATGAGTTTTCATGTTATAATAACATGAAAGCTAATAAAAAAATCATTTGGTCTAAAACACAAGACCAGATATATAAAACGACATAGTTCTTTTTCAGCCGAAATAAAGCGGAGTTTTGTCGGACTTGTGTTGTCGAAGAAGACAGAAATTGTGTACAAGGTTTTTTAATACTTTGGATCATTAATTTTCTAAACCCTTATTGCACACTTCTAGAAGAAATACAAAACCATAACGTTAACAAAACTATAACACTAATGTCCAAAAAAAAACAAAACCAAATCGCTTGAAACGTTGTATAAAACAAAAAAACCAAAAGACCTACCTTTTTCCGCAATGTCCTGCAGCTCCGCTTCCGTTTCTTCCGTGAAGTCATCCCACCAGCGCACGCGCGTCTTTTCGTTCGCCAAACCCCGCGCAAAGTCGATCGAGGAGTTCATCGAGTTCGGCTCGTATAAGGAACTGTTGCCCGACGGCAGCTCATCGAGGAACGAGCTGTTCATCGAGAGCACACCGGCCTTCGACGAGTCGAGCAGATTTTCGTTGCTCTTCACAATCGCGCCCGGTTCGTTCCAACCGCCGGAAGCGGCCGGTCCGGCACCGTGCAACCCGTGCAGCTCGCCGTAGCACGAGGTGGTCATGATCTTCGGAAGCTTTTGCACCGGAGCGCCACCCGACGCGAGCAGCAGCGCCTGCGTGTCTATCGCGGTCGTTCGATCGATCGCGGACTGAGGCGTCCGTTCGCGGGGTTTTTTCTTCACCGTCGCGTAGATCTCGATCTCCTCATACTTTTGCTCCGCCGAGGTCCGATCGTGGGCAGGATATTCGAACACGTGCTGCAGTGGTTGATACCGCTGGTACTGCTGTTGCTGGTGGACGTCGGCGGACACGATCAGCTTTCGTGCGTGATGATTTTCATTGCTGCCGTAGTTATTATTGTTGTAGTTCACGCCAACGCTCGGCTGGCTGTAAATGTGGTTCAAGTCCTCGTACGACTCGATATCCAAGATGGCGGACTCGTCCAGCGTGGTGATAAACTCGTCCGCATCTTCCGCCTCCCAGCAGGTTCTGGACGCAGCTGCGGCGACGGCTGCCGCTTCCGTCTCGAACTCGATGTCGATTAGCTTCGTCGTCTTGCGCAGCACGTCCGCCGGAAGCGAGCGGAATGGTTCCGAGTGTGTCCACGGTTCGTACATTGACATAGGCCGCCCGTTTTTCTTCGGCGTCGAGCAGTGATGCGGCAGCCCGAGGATAAAATCCGGCACCAGCTGATCGGGCTTCAGTATGGCAGCATACTCGGCACTCTCCGGGTGGGACGGAACGTACGACATGTTCATCAGACCACCGCAGGCGTTATCTACGGTGTCGTGAGCGGAAGTGTCATCTTCGCCATCGTGTTCTGGAATTCTCACGAATCCCTCCATCATCCGGTCGCAGCTCGAAGCATCGGAGAGGAGTGATTCGTTCAACAGCTTTTCTTTCGATTGATCCATCGTCGAACTTGTGTTGATCATGCGTTAATCCAATCAGCCCATGTGCAGGATATCTGAAATTGAAACAAGCATACCATTCCTTCATCACTGCTTCTTACAAAAAGAGCATAGAAATACTAAAACGAAACAGAAATGCCAACAATTTCCCTCCCGGAGGCATCTTAAACTCAAATTGGCAACCGAATTCCACAGCGACTGACTCAGCGTTCATCGACCGTGCGCTGCAGCACGCATCTGCAGCACACCGAAGCCGGCGACCACAAACGGCCGGTTTCAAACGCGCCCAAGAAAACGCCAGAGGGTAAGGGATAAAATTGGAATTTCGAATCGGAAGGAAAGTCGGCGGTAGGTTGTCGGCTTCAGTCGGCTTATTTCGCTGGGGGATCCACAGCGGAAGCACAACTGAGCCGCCCAAACAATGCAAATGCGTGTGTGGAACGCCGAGGCCGCATGCACATAAAAGCAGATGTATTTTAGCACTTTTGTTCCCGCGCCTATTTCTAGACGCGCATCTGATTCTGCGTTGCAGTGGATGCGGTTTGTGGTGTTTGTTTCATCTCCTATGTCTTCATGGGTATTTTTTGCATGATTTATCCCATTGTTTAGATTGTTTCTTCAAATTGACAGAACTTGGCATGCTATGGAAATAAACTATGGAAACAAACAAATCGCTTTGTCGCCTTCAATTGTCATTATAAACATCTTTAGAGTCGTAGATATAGTGCCAAGCTTTTCATGGCTTACTATAGTTGCTAGGCAATATTTATCCTATCTTCTTCCTATCCTTTTTCTACATTTATGGGTTGTGATAATCCAAACCTAGTAAAAGGGTTTTAATGTACTACATGTCATATGTAGTAAATTAAAATTTATTGAACCATATGTCATATGTCAAATCATATGTCAAATGTGAACACTAACAATTTTTGCCTGTTTTGAAACATTCGTTATTTAATCAATTTTTAACATTTTGAAAACTATGCAAAAAGATTAATCATTTTCTTCATAATGGGTTATTCATGAAATTTTTGTATTTTTTATATTATTCTATCTTGCCTGGACGTATGGCTTAAGTATAATTGAACGAAGGCTAGGAATAAGGATTTTTTTTAAACATTACACGTAAAAAAAGTGTCTGAATCATTTTATTCAATGATTTTATGTTATGTCATTGTTTGAAATGTAGTAAAATAAAAAAAAACTCTTTACTTTCAATTATAAAGTTGGTATTCTAATCTTTTCTAGTGTGAAAGATACAAAGACGTCTAGGTGGACAATGTTCTAATTGTGTAAAAGAAATCGACCAACGTTTATAATTCACTAGCAACAATAATTAACAAATCTCACACACTTTATGTATAAAATATTCTGCACAACATTATTCCGCAACAATATTGTGCACAATATAATTGTGCAATTAAAAATCAATTAAATCATGTTAAATAAACGAGCAGCTTTCTTCAATATGTTGTCTACTAACATTTTAAGGTAAATTCGTTTGAAATTTCCACCCAACCCCAGACCCAGCTCGCTCTGCGGGCATTCGGGAGTACCACTTCCGGTGCGGAGGCTGATCAGTCAACAATTAAAACCACATTTCCAGCAATCGTCACCCTCTACGAAATCTAGTCAAAATCATTTCGCCTACGGGGCACGCTGCACGAGAAGCATTCCTAGAACGGTTCCCTTCGCCTAGCCAACCATTTCCCAGCGTGCTCAAATCGGATGAGGCATCCAAGAGTCGGGAAAACTGAGAACCTTTTTTTCTGGGGATGCATTCCGTTGCGCTTTTCCTTCTCTCGGCTGTGCTCTGTTCGGATGCATCCGACACGGATGACGAGAGAGAGAGAGAGAGAGAGAGAGAGAGAAGTACCCACATCATGTAACACCTTCCGTGTGGTGGCGCATGGCCACACTAACAATCATCGCACGCCGACTGTCTCGATCCATCCACATACAGACACGCACACACACCAAACGCGTGGCTTCGTTTGTCTTCATCGCTTTCTTTCTCCCATCCCCGCGGACGGGCCCGGGAAACGCTGGAAGATAAACGCATGCCACCCTGCAGCGTCCGTACCGTGCCCGACCGTGCACAAGATGAAAAATCTTTGCTGGGGGTTTTCCGTACGCCGCCGCCGCCGGTACGCAACAGTGTTTAAATATCCATACCGTTTGCGTGTTTGCTTCCGTTCATTAACGTCTAGGAATAGCGCCGACACCCGCTCCTTCCCGTTGCCCTCCTCCTCGGTGGTGCCCATTCGCGCCCGCGACCAGCCCGGAGACAATTTTTGAGCTTATTCTACGCACCGCTCTCCCTCGCACCGTGCATGCACTCACGCGCTTGTGCGGGCTGCCGGGCGATTGACATGACGAGACGCGTACGACAACGACGACAGCACGCGCATTACTTACCGGCGTTGCGTACGCGTCCCGTGTACTTTCTAGCCCAAGCCATTTTCCCCGCCGGCACCGGTGACAGGGGGAAATGGGCGGAAAATAAGCACGAGGGGTCGGATCACCACAGACGGCACAGGGATGACGATCATCTTTCATACCGCCTGACAGCTACCGGCGGGCTGCGGCGATGTTTTAGGGCAGAGAAGTGAACTATAGAGTGCAAAAAAAACAGAGAAAAAAAACCTCAACATGCACAACAGCCGTATGCAGCATGCGAAAATTTAAATGCCCTCCGCGCGCAGCGATCGTCGCGTGCGTGTGCGTGCGCGATCGTAACCTTTCCCTCCGATTGGCACAAACCGCGCGAAAAGAGAAGAAAAATGCTCATTTGCCAGTTATGTGTCACGCGAAGGAACACGGAACCCTCGTCGAAAATATCGCGAACCGTGCCGGCAGAGCGCGTAGGGTGACAATTTTACCCGCCCTAGTGTTTTTCTTGTTGGCATCTCGCGCGTTCGTTTTGTTACAGTTTCGTGGTAGCGTTTGGCGTTTGGTAGGTTTGACGGTTAAAGTCACTAGCCTTACAACCGGGGACCCGTGATTATCCATTATGCAATCTGAAGCTGAAGCTGCGGTGAACGAACTTGCACGAAAAGCATCGCGCCCGCCAAAGCGAGATCAATGGAACGTTACGTAAGCGGTTCGGTTTTGCCATCGGAAGGAATTAAGGACATCCTTTGGTTGGACACAGTTCGTTTTGGCGGAAAATGTCCAAAGTTTCTGTTTCCTTGAATCTTGTGTTGTGGCTTCCATAATGAGTTGGTTTAAATCTTCGCTTTCATGACGTTTAAAACTGCAAAGTTCTTGTCGTTTCCGTTGTGGAAAGAAAATGCTTTCCTGTTTTATGCATTCTCAATTAGGAAAACAAAGAGAAAACTTTTTATTCACAATTTAGAAAAGTTTTAATTCCAAGTTTTGCATTCCAGTTCGTAAACAAGGGGAGATCCTTGAAGTTGAAGTTTGTGGTTTGAAAATAAACTGTCAAAATGATCGCTTTCGGTACAACAAGTATAGCACAAAATTCGGTTCTTGTAGTGTTTTGGGAGCAAAAAAACTCATTTTAACATTCCTTATGATATGTTATTTTATATAAGCTAAGTTTTCTTTTCATTTTCTTTATATCATAAAAGAAAAATAGCATCCCACAGCTAAATAATCATTACAACATGGAAGCAGTTGTGAAATAATAATCAAATTTGCAAATGTCATCACACTCTGTGATGTAGTTTTGAAGTAATGAGCTTTCAAAGCCCTGGAACTCGTTGCGACAACGTCAGTCTAGATCGTTTGACTAGTTCTATGAATATCTGAACATATACTGCACTAGATGTTCATTTTTAATAATTATTTTAATGATTTACATTCCCCTACTACATATAACGCACATGTTGATCGCCAAAGCTCTTCGAACAAAAGAATCAGCAGAGAGTTTTCATTGTGATCATGTTGGTTACAAGATAAATACTGTTTTTGAAAAAAAGTATGAGAAAAGGCAGAATTATTTTAAATCTTTAAGATACAATCGTAATATCATAGTGAGTTGCTCAAAAGTCACAATCAAGCATTGTGATCAATTCGTAAATAACAGCATAGAAGCCACTTTCAACTTATTGCTAGTGATACTTGACATTAGAAACATAACAAATTATTTAAAATGCATGGATAAAAAATGCGCTTAAAATAACTCTGTCGCCATTATTCATAGCGCAAAGTCCGTTGCATTAAATTAAAACATCAACAACTCGCCACCGCTGCAGTCCACAAATGGTAGGTAACGCATCATTACGACGAAACACCATTCGTCACGCCTCGACTACAGAAACCCAACAACGCGTGGTGCTAATACTGCACGCTCGATTTACTCCATAGACTGCATCGAACGAACTGGGAGCATAGTATGGAGAAATGATTTATCTCCATTTCTGGTAATTTGCTTAAACAGCAGTTTTAGGGAATTTTAAGCAAATTTTGAGCAATTCCGCACCACGCACACACGCAAGCCAACGGCTAGACAACAGAACCTCCTCCTCGCCCGGGCGCGACTTATAATTAATTTCCTTCGCCCTGACATTGACATCGAAGCTAGACACATCGGAACTGAGGCAGATCGGCCCTGCACCCCGTTCGCTTCGATCAAAGCAAAACATGAAACGATGCGCAGCGGAAGTACTGCTGCACAGCATGATTCATCTGCGGCAAGCATGGCGGCCGAGCAAATCCACGACGGAACAGCTGACCGAGTGAACCCTGCCCCAAAGGCCACGTCACACAACTGCACCGCGCATCATATCCGCAGATATGCACCACATACACACCACGACGTGCGTGCGGCTGTGTGGGCCACTCTCTAGGACCCCTACGGACCGGAACGGAGACGGGAGACCGAGTCGCCCGCGGCGCGGCTGTGCGTAGGAGCGCGCGCGTTTGATGTAGCTAATTTTAGCGATATTTTGCACGGCATTTTCAAAGCATGCCGTCTCCGTTGCGCCTTTGCGTGCCGTGTATCTGCCAGCTCGTATACTGCGAACAGTAACTTTGTTGTCTGCGGCACTTCACGGCTGGTCATAGCATCATGGAAGGAAATAAAACTCACATTGCTTGGGAGGAGAAAAATGGCGATTCCTTCCGGTTTGGTGCCATTTTTTTAGCGTGATTCATCCAACACGCTGCCTGGCAACGTGGTGTGTGTGAGTGCCCTTCCCGAAGGATGGCGATGGGCACAACAAACGATCGACCCAGACAACAGACGGGATCGATTTGGCACTGCAGAGGATCGACATCAGCAAAACTTGTTAACATGCACCCAACGCACGAGAGAACGGACCGGATGTTGTCGCGCGACAGTACCCCCATAAGTGTGTCCTTCACAGGACACGTGCAGTGTATGTATATGTCCGGTCCGGCTGCACAGTGTCACCGCAAATTGAACCGACGCGGGCATCCACTTTCACGGTGCTCTTGAAAAACGCAACCCACGCGCCCGACGCGTACACCAGACGGTGGAATTGTCTATTTTTGGCGCACCGGTGCACCGTCGGCATCCGTCACATCTCGTTCGCAGTTCTTTATTGCCTTCCAGGAAAGTCGCAATCACGCGGGAGGGATGCAGAAGGCCGAGGAAATGTAGACAGAATGGAAATGCATTATTGTGAAATAGGAATTGTTTGTGCAATGTTTGTACGGAGCTTCGGATGATGTCATGTTTCCCCGATTTGCCCAGGTTGAACATACAGGTTCGATTATTTTCGTAATGCTTTGATGTTGCTTAAAAAAGGGGAAATGCTTACGACAACTTCAATACTGAAACATTGCTCTAGGAACGTAGTAGGCCCGGTGTGAGACCAAACGACAGGAAGGAAGTGCCTTGAGATCACAAATGCTTGTCAGTGCTTTTGGGCACCATTGATTGCATTTTAGGCATTATTTTAATGTTCGTGATATATAATTGAAATCTCGATATATTTAAAACAGTCGTAATATGCCAAAATAAAAAATTTCAATATTTGTGATTCTAAAAAATCTGTTTCAGGTCTATGAATGTCATTTAAAAACTAGGCTATTTTGAAACAACCTAATGATATTGTTAAAAATAAGTTAGTTTCACATGAGTACGCTGAATAATTTATCATCAGAAACTTGGTATTCCATAACAAATGTATGTCAATTATAATTGTTATCATATAATTGATTAAATGTTGAATAATAGTAATTGAATAATTGAATAATTGCTATAATTATTGCATATGAATTAACTACTACCAATTGCAGAAGGAACGATATATACCACCTTTGACTTCTCGAATTCCACCCTATCTTTCTTCCGTTCGTTCCCTTAATTCCATCCAATCTTCTGTTTCATTATTCACTTAATCTGCTCCTTCTGTATCATTTCCATCTCTGCTTCCTACTTATATGGTTTTCTAGTACATAAGCTAAGTTAGTTAATTTTGCATTGCATAGTCATTGCATCATGCATAAGCTAAAACAGTGTTACTTAATGATACATATAGATCTTTCACGTGTTTGTAATACATTTAACTGAAAGTGGCTCTAGTAGTTTCGGTTAAAAAATATTTAGCGACATATGAAGTATATCCCTGAAACGTAATAAAGATGCTTCATTTTTAAACTCAACATATAGTGTCTTATTTATACTTTTTTTCTTGTTTTTACTACGTGTTATAGCTATTCAAACTCCTTTACATAACTACTCGTTCACTTGTTTTTTATAAGAATAAAACGACAACGTAAAGTGATATAGAATGATGTTCTAAAAAGTTGTAGGAAATAATAAAACAAGTCCTAAGGCGACTGGGTTAGCGTAGGAATAAGACTAATCTACTAAAGATTATATAGGTTGATACAATGGTACAAATGGTATAAAATCTAAGCTTTAACAAGACTAATGCTCTCAGCTAAAATGTTATCATAAGCATTGAGGTAAAATATTTCAATCGTTCGACGTGCTGATTGACAGAAGTGCGTTAAAATAAATACGCACAATACTTCCTCATCCTCTCAGTTAACATCGGCACACGCGAGGGGCCCAAGATCACCCACCTCAACAGCTACCTAGCAACATTCGACCGTAAATCTAGTAGACTACGCAATTGTCCGTTTCGGCAGCAGTTGCTGCGCGACAACAACACACGCAACCTCCAAATACGCCTGGGAGCAATCTCGGCTCCCCACGAAACTCACCCCACCGCAGCATTCGAGCAAAGCAGCAGCCTTTGGGGTAAATCGTTGCTCCCGATCGCAGACGGCCAGGAATGTGCAGCAACAAGCAACAATAACGGACGAAGTGTCTCTTGAAATTATTTTCAGCCGCCAAATGTGCGCCACTTCGATCGCGGCCTTAAAAATAACTCGTCCAACGCGTCACCGTCGTCGTCGTCCTCGTCGCACGCTCGCAGGGAGGGTGTTCCGTAGCGATGCCTTTCCCGAAACATTCCCGTGCTGGTCGGTCCTCGTTCCGTAGTTGACCGACTGTCAGCGTTGGGCACGTCCGTGCGCAACCCGCCAAAACAGCTGACTTCATTCGGTGCGCTGACGCGTTCGGCCACTCGGAGGATGCATCGATGCACCCGTGCAGCGATGATCGGAATGCAGCCGCGAAGGTTCGGCCAGTTGGCCTCTAGTCAGCTAGACGCCGGCACGGTCGAACTGAGCAGCGTATCGATTCCAGATCGGCGGCAGCAGATCGGAGAACAAAATTCAGCGTAGAAGTTGAATGCACTTTTCCCCCTCGGCCGCAAGCGTGACATACGATCGCGATCGGCGATCTTCCTTCCGATCGTCGGACGCGATTTTTCCTGCCGTTCACCCGCAGCACGGCACGCCAGCACGCGGTGTGGGGTTCTGGTGCTGTCTTTTTACTCCAATCGACTCCACCACTCCGCTAGAGAACATGCCGCTAGTCTAGACATGCTACATTTCTGGAGGCAAGCGCAGTTCTGCCGTGCACCCCATGCGGATGGAAATAGGTGGCGAATACTGCGCACAAACCCGAGGGGTTCTTCTTCGGCACGGCCCGCACGGTGAAAGTGACTGAAAAGCAATAGTCCGAACGGTGACGGTGAGTGAATGTGAACTTAAAAATAGGACCCTCCTCACATTATGCACATCCGATGGCGGCGATTAGGGGGATGTCTTGCTTGCTGTTTTGTTTTTTTGTTTTGCTTTTTGCTATCATTTTTTTTGTTTTGTACGTTACGCATTTGCGAAATAGATAGCGCACGATCTCACGAGGCACTTTCCTTTTAGCATCTTTTTTTTACTTTTTTTTTCTTTGACTAGAATAGCAGCGATTACTTTGTTGCTCTGGCGCACAGGCAAAAGAGCGATTTTGCTTTCGCATGCTCTATGAAGCTTATTTGCACAACTTTGAGAAAAGGTTATTTGTAGAAGAATAGTAACAGATTTCGTTTGTTTCAAAAATTGCCAATTTCTTATATGATGTGTCTGCGATCATCCGCCTAATATCTTATTGTAGATGTAATTTTAAATCGTGTTTTTTTATAGTACAAGTGTGAAAACGTGAAAAATATTCTTAAAACTGTCGTTAAAATCTTCATTAAACCTTATGTTATTAATTTCTCATTAAATCTACCTAACTGTATTGAATGAAAACTAGAGTTATGAAGCAACCAGAAAGCAAAAACCGTACTCGCTCAGTTAGAACATAATTGATAACTGCTTTAAGAGCCTTTTTTAATGTTTCTCAAAATCAATCATTTTTAAATGTCTCCTAGAGCCATTAAAACAAGCCTCGTTCATCTTCTTGCAATGAGAACGGCAACAGCAACTGAAACGATCCAACTGGCCCCGGGTGCGTTACAGCGCTCGCCCGGTTCTAATTACTATCTCCTTGCTCCTGTGTACACCACCGTACCTATCTATCCCTCACACGCAAAGACAAACACAAGAATTAAATAAACAAACCCTGCCGTCGCAACTAACTCACGCCAACGGCACCGTTTCGCCGTCTCTTCCGAGAAATGGTGAAGCTCGTTTGTTTCTCGCGAGCATTTTTATGGGTCTGCTGGGGGTCCTTAGCTCACGGCTCGACCCGTAACTACGTCTTCCAACCCGCCGTCCATAGTTTACGTTGAGCGCGAAGGGAAAAAAACGCGACACGAACCGATGCGCGCAGCATCATCCCGGGTCGCGACGGAAGATACGTACGCTAGCGAGGCGCACCGGAAATTCAACTGCACCGCGGATCATCCAGGAAGATTTTTATGATCCTCACAGCGGCATCTTCCTGCTTTCGCTTTCCACTGCCGGCAGTGCCCCGAAGGTGTCAAGAGTGTGACAAATTTCCAGTGGCTGTTAATGTTTTATGTCGGGGTTTCCTTTTTTTTTTTCTCGCGGGCCGAACACGTTTTCGGGCTTGTTTTGGTGGCGCTGCTCTTATTAGGTTTTATCTTAAGCCATCCGACGTGTTTTTTTTTTTTTGGTTAAGTTTAGGCCTTTCTCACTATCACGCCCTACATCTCGGTATCTCGATAAGCCTCCCGCCATGAGCCAAGGTCCGTTGGAACGAGGGCAACCTCTCTGTGGTAACTGTACCAGAAAAAAATCGTACCCCACGATACCTCAAGAAACCGATAGCACCCGGTGGTGTAAGCGGGAGTAGCTCACGCCCCACGATGGGACTGATAAAGAAGCGGGTAAAAAGAGTAGTTGGATAGGAAAACAGAACCATTCCGAGGAGGCAGCAGGAGCGGTCGGAAATGGATTAGAGTGAGAAAACCCCACGTAGAACGGTCTTGTTGGGTTGTTGGAAAAACAAACGGTGAGGTTGTTTTAACATTTCATTCAACACACGCCAACCAACGTGCCGGGTATACCGTGTAAAGAGGAAAAAACCCCTCCAGAAGTAAAGACTTTGGATGGAACCACGTGCGCGAGACTTCTCCAGAGCAAACTTCGCTGCATGCTTCCGTAGACGAGTCTGTGCTGGCTGTGCGTGTAATGGTCGCACGGGTCGAGAGGGTACCTACCCTAATGCAAACCAACCTCTACCGGGCCAAAGACCTCCGACAATCACATTCCTCACGTTGGCGAGATTTGTTTTGCCGGAAAGCAGAGCTAGCTCGTTTGTTTATCGAGAGAGTGTATCTCGCGTAGGTCGTGTTCTGCTGCTAGCTCAGAAACGCATATCCACAGGATCGCAAGAGCGAAAGAGAGATATAGCGATAAGAGAAGCAACGACGCGGGCTGGATGAGGTGTGATAACACGTGTTCGAAACACAGCCACATCCCATGACCATGAACGTCTCCGAACATCGGGAGGAGAAAAGATCTTTGAACTCGGCAACATAGCGAAGCGCACCCACACATACACACACCCACACACCCGAAGGGATGATCCTGCGTTTGTTGATCCCGCTGGAAGGGTCGACACATAAACAAGAGCAAGAAAAATAATGTCCCAGTCACGGGCCAAGGGGAGAGTGCAGCACGATGAGCAGCAGGCAGAGCACGCAGTTTTAGTGTTTTTTTTCCACGGAAGTGAGCGTCTCAAGTTTTCCGCGTGACTCGACACGGCTCGCCCTGATCCCGCATCGCGTTCCGTTTTCCTGACGGCTTTCTCGAAAAGCGTGTGGCAGCGAAACCGGAAGACACACCGCACCGCACGGTGACACCGAGTTCAACGACCGTTCATCCCGAACGCGAAGATCCTGCCGCGGGACAGGAACGCACGCACCTCCGGGAGCCTTTCGAACGGGTTGCGGCATACGGTGGTGTGCACGTTCCGGGGCGTGATCTTCCGAACGGTGGCGGGATTTTGAGGATAAGCTCACCTCGCTCGCCGCTACTTTACGACCGTCGCCCAGCGGAGCGGAGTGTAATTTGTCATGAATCGATGGCTTCCAACCTCCAAACAACACGTGCCATATGGCGGCTAGTATCATCTGCCGGGTCGTAAACGCGCCCGGTAGTGTGTGCGTTATACGTTTTTAATGGAAGACAATAAAATCCTCCAAAATATTGCAACCCACCTTCACGCCGCGTGTCACAAAGGCGAGAACACTTAAAGGATGCGCGCCCCTCCCGTTGGCCACTTGAGAGGGAGAGCAAACACGATCAAGCAGACAGGCGAGCCGGACGAGTGTACTGCCGGTATACTTCCGCTCCGGAACGATTTTTATTGGACACGTACTACTTTGATCCAAGCAGTCTGAGCCAGACGCGCGCGCATTGTTCCGTACGGGGCAGGCTGTGAGATAAGCGAACGCGACATAAGCGTTGCTAGGCAACTGCATCCGTCAACGCCGGTACATCATTTATCATCGTTTGTGAGCAAAGACGACGAGCCACCAGGCTTCCGCTTGAGAAATGGCTGGGGGGGGGGTCGTATTTACGTCGAGTCGCATTGGAATTGAGTTTGTAAATTGTTGCAGGAAAGAATGTGGATTTTGTGAACAATGTTTTCTTATAAAGATAATTTCTTAAGGTAAAGATAAGTATGGAGATAAGATAAGTACGAACAAATATTACGTTACGATAGCAAATAAAATAGATTTAAGCTCGTAGTACACAGCATCTAGCATTATATGCAACAATTTATTACGTTTATCACAAATTAAAACATATCAGTGATACAAATAGTGATGAAGTAAACTATTCAATCTGCAACATTACAGGTTGTAAAGTTTGGAATATGCATTTTTGGAAAGATTTGTACTTCATCAACGCTTGTACCTCTTAGTTGCTAAAATCCAATGTTCTGGACTTCAAGAGAGATCGTGTTTCCGGAGGACATTGTCGTGCAATATTCATATTGGGGATGAGAGAAACTTGTATGATCGCAATTGGTTTTTTTCGTGTACAACTACATGCCAACATGTAGCTACACATAAACTTCTCCGAATCCGAGTATAAAATAGGAAGAAATCCCAGTCTATCTCCGTATAGAAAGAAAGTCTCACGTAAACCTCATGCACCACATAATACTTGTTCATAGAGCGTGCCAGAAATTAAACTTAACATGGGTACACTAGTACATCTGCAAAGCAAGTGAAGAATCTGTTTTAAATCACTGGGTTATAAGTTTGATGTGTTGTATTAGCAGGTTTTTACAAAAATATTAATAAAAAAAGTCCAATTATTAACAGGCAACAGTAAAAAATACACTTAAATTGAAATACATTATTCTTGTATTTACAATAATTCCACGGAGAAGTTGGCTAATGAGCCCACCCTAGCTACGGAGAAAATGTGTTATCTTAAAATGGACTCATAAAATTTGAATGCAATTGGCAGATCAATACCCTGTATTGTTCCTCCAACGTATTGAGAATGGTATTCTCCATCGTTTGGCGTACAACACCCAGTATTTTCATGTATGCGTTGTAAAATGTCAGTGGAAGACGTATTTCACGTTCACTTTTACACGATTACCTTGCATACTTCAAAAGGTATCGTATTCCTTGCAAAATATGGGTTAGCGCCTTGTTATGAATGAAGATTCATCCTATTTAGTGTGTGTTTTTCTATTTACTTTTACTGTTTAAAATCTTGTCTGCATATCATAGTCATCATAGTCCTCTTCCACTAACAGCACCAGATCAAACCGCCTAAACGGCAGCAGCTGAACTTGATTCATCATAAAGGCATGCGACACTTCGTTACACGTTGCCCGAGACAGAGCATAATGATCGTGTACTAAACAGCTTCTGTTTGTCGTAACATTTCACCCCTGATGACTTGCGCCGGCACCCAGTGCCCAGTTGGTCTGTTCGATTGATTCGACAGATCAATCACGGGGGGGAAAACAACATGCTCCCGGCGGTGGAAAACGTAACACCCAAAACAGTCCAATAAATCGCACGAAAGCATCAATATTTTCCAGCCCATTGGTGTCCCATTTCCAGACGGTCCACTGCCCTTTTCACTCCCCCTTTTCGTCACCGTAATTGTCACCGTTGTTCTGGACCAATAAAGTATGTCGTGGCTCAACCCCAAGAGGTGTGCGTAGGGACCGACGGGTAACGATTATCAAGCGCCGGGCGGCCCAGCCAACGCGCACCAGGAGGAGATGATTATTTTCCTATAAATTATCATTAACATCGCGAGACTGCCTTTCCCTCCCTCCCCCCGGGGCGTGTCGCACTATCGGAGGGGGAACAGAGTTTACCCCCGAAATCATTTAACTAGTGGCCCGTCCCTTCCCCGGGAAGGCAGCAGCAACCACACGCAACAGGAGGGACTCTTGGCAGGCTGAAGATGAAAACGGAGACAAATGGTACAGCTTGGCGGGAGCAAACCCGGAAAGCTTTTCCCTCCGCACGGAAATTAAGCCATGGCCTGGGACGCAAACGCCAGCCGTAAACTCCGAGCCGCTCCGATGCGTACAGCTGGAGCCGGCGACGGGAAAATGATCCAGGCTGGCGTACGGCCCCAGCACCGTTGGACGCCGGGGGAAAGTAATCGATGATGGAAAATGACGAACAAGGGACCCCTAGTGGCAGTCATTCCGGTCGGTCGTTCTTTCTCCGGCGAGAGGAAAGAGTCATCATTTCGTCACCTTCCATTTGACATTCTTCCGTTCCGTTCCGGCACTGCGAAGAGAAGCCGAGGGTCGCGACGGAAATGGGATGCATTTTTACGTGTTGCCGAATGCAGGAAGACATCCCACCCGGGTGCAGTTGGTGGTGCGTGTTCCGGGAATAGCATTACCGCCCGCCAGAACGTTCGTGGCACGACGATGGATTGACGAATTCGCCACGTTTTGAAGCGATCGTCTCTACTCGACGGAGGCTGAGATGGAACCCCTCCCGGAAATGGTGGGTGAGACTCTCGGTGAGACAGCAGTCATTTATCATCCGCGTTTTTGCACAACAAACATCGCTTTTCTTCTCGTGCTGCGTATGAGAAGCCACACCATTTGCACAGAGAATGACGAACATAGTTGAAATATAAATAACTACACTTACAACATAGTTATTACAGAAGCAATTAAATATTGACACTAGCGGTCAGATTGGTCGAATAACTCCTTACGAGCCAATGAGGTGTCAAATGACTCCTAGAAGGCTATTTTTTGCGTTTTCTCCTTTTGTGAGTTTACTATTTTAATTTCATTATCCGTTTAATTAATTACCAATTCATTACCCACAACATATAAAATGAGCATTAATTTAAAAAAAAATGATAATCGCGTAGAAAATGATAATGATCTCACATCCTACCCGTGCTTAGGGTTGAGAAGAACGAAGCTATCATTAAAATTATTAAATATTAAAGATTATTCAAGCATAAGCTAAAACGAAGTGGATGATAGTCTCAACCAATTTTACAACAATTCAGACGAGTCCACTTTACGCGCGTGAGTCTGAGTCGTATGCAGACGCATTTATTATTGGAAATGTTCATTTTCATTTCATTTGTGAAACTAAAAATTAGTCATTGATTAGATAGAGTCAGTGATCCACGATCTAAGAACATAATTTCAGAATTTTCCGATCAAAATTCTGAAAATGGCATCACTTTATACTTCGACTCCCGCTGTCGCCACGTAGAGAAAACTACGCTTTGTTAAGCCATTTCAGTTTACTAAATCTTACATATAAAAACACATGAATTGTGACTTCAACAAAAACAATGCATAGTACAACAATCGAAGTCTGAACAACGAATGTTACAAAACTAAAGCTTAAAATAGATTTGCTCTTATTTTATCCTACCTATTCTTTCTTAATCGAGTTTTATAGTGATGCCAGTACATCTGGGATTTAAAAAAGAAAACAATTCCATTTGAAATTTTGTTATTTTTTTTAAACTGGATTTTGATTTCACCTTTTCCAAACCCGAGAGAAACGGGAGATGAACCAGGAAGAGATAGGGTAGCATACAGAATGGAACATAAAACTAGAATAGCTAACAAGTTCTCTCACTCTTTTGGGCTTCGGATCTCTATGTGTATGTGTAACTTGCTCGTGAACGAGTTAGATTATAACGACTCCCAACAGAGTTCCTGATCTATTTGAATCCCAATGGTTCGTGAGTAAGAGTGAGTTAACTCTCTGAAAGGAGTTGTTATTCTCATCTCCAGCCCAAACCGGTTTCGAGCAATCGAAGCTCACATTTGCGAAAGTGTCAATTGACGCCGCATATGACTGTTAGTGTTAAACCGAAAGCGCTATGTGAGATGCGAACGTGCTAGCACGGTATTTGTAATTAATAACAGAAAAATGTGAAAACATAAAAGCAGAGAATTTTATTTCCACACACAAACACAACTTTTGCACAATTCCACTGCATCACTGCAATTTGTCTGCAATTTGCCTTCGCATTGTTTTTTTTAGGCTGCCGTTCCGCACAAAAATTATGAAACTCTTTGCACACTGGAAACATAATCAATTTAGCCGCGTTCCCGTTTTTGCTAGACTCGAACCCACACACACGCGCGCAAAGGGACGCGCTCAACCCGTGCGGGATGAATTATCAGCGATCGCTACATAAATTGAGCCATTTACAATGCAGTCGTGAAAAATGCTCCAAGGCAGCGAAACGCTATCCGAAAGGGCACACGTACGTCCACCGCGCGATGAGATAAGACCAAAAAAACGGTGTGTGTGCAGGGAGAGGAGGGAGCACGGGGAAACCGCTGCGAAAGGTGAACGGTTCAGCCCCGGTGCCCGAGTAAATCACCTATTTTTCTCCGCTCGCGCGCGCACCGCTCATTTACAAGGTGCGCTACACGCATAATTGCCGGCGGAAAGGATCGTCCTCGGATCGGTGGAACCCGATAAAGCTGACGCGCATGGGTCCTTGGGGGTGAGCGTGCGCACACTGGGTCCCTTTTACCCCCCCGCGCGGTAAGAAAAGCGTACTCTCACCCTCTCCCCACCCAAAACCCATGTTTGTTGTTCACACTGTCGCTTGTTTTCGGCTTGGTTCGCCTCACTGATGTTGCCCACACTCCGTTTTCAGCTCATTGCCATACGGCCCACGGCACAACCTAGCCCCCACAACTACAGGGTTGTCGGTGATCTTGATTCCCCGATCTGGTGCTGCCCATTTGCAACATACGAACCAGGATGAAGAGCGCTGACGATCGACGGAATTGGTGGTGAAATTAATGAAAATTAATTTTTGGCAACCGTTAAAACCATTTACCTTTGAATCCGTGCCCCGTGCGTGCGGTCGAGAGGTTGAGAGGCTTAATTCGAGGGTGCTAAGTGTGCCCCTCCGATGGAGGATCGACTTCACGCTGGATGTAGGGGAAAAAATGCAGGTAGCACGCCGACAACCGGGTGAAATATCGCTCGGTAGCTCGGAATCTACGCCGGAGTTCGAAGAGGACAGCCGACCGAAACCGAGGGACGGTCGCGATTAATTGACCGTTGAAGTGATTTATCCTTCCGGAACGCCGCGTTTGTGTGTGTGTGTATGTGTTTGTCGCGGGCCGGCTAACTTACACTTTGCACTCTCTTTCACTTCTCCTTCACTGTTTGGAACCGTTTTGACCGTTGCTGTCGGTGCTCGGAGACTCTCCCGGCTCCTTTCTCCTTAATTGCTTTCACTCCGACGCGTCGTCCCGAATGGAATCCGTCGACTTTTTGGTCGGACCCTCGGTGGGACGAAAAATGGGCACTCTGGAGCGAAGTCACTTAAAAAACACACACAACACCGGCACAGATTTGCATACTACACACTTCACCACCATCATCGAATGCATCAACGATCGACAACGGATTAATTAATCCTGGCCAGGGCGAGTTCGACTCAACTCAGGGTGAAACTAATCGATTGCACACGCACGGTTTTTTATCCTCTATTTCTTTTGTGTTTGGCAAATAAATATTGATCACGCTTCGTTACGCCGGAGGAAGTTACACGATAAATAATGCAGTGAGCCGTCGATGGTTACAAATAATTTAAATAAATAGATAAATAAATAGCTGTCTAGGACAACGCTTTTTCTTTCGGAATAAATATCGGAAGCGGAGGTCACATTTTCAGCCCTTGCGCTCCCGCTGTGTTGCGGGAAAGCCGTCCGTCGCCCGCGGAGGGAAAATGGAAACTGATGCTCGTGAAAATTCGTTCCCGGCCGGGATCGTCGTTCGTGATCGTGCCAGCGATCGCACGCCACATGGTTTTCCATCCGCGGGTACAGCTCGCTCGTGCGTACAGTGACGGAACGGTCGAGAGGGACAGCATTCTCTGCGATCGCGTATCGTTTCTTAAACCGCAACACAACAGCACCGATGGCACAAGGCGAAGCAGATGGCACAGGGTGAAGACAACATGCTTCAAAAGATGATGCAAAAATGATCCACAAATAGAACAGCCCCGCCAAGTACCACATCGCGTGCAACGCACTGTAGACAGTCGAGACAGAAAAACTGAAAAGGATGTCAAAACATTGAGACGACGCATCATCTCACGCAGCGCACAGAGAGCCAACGGAGACCCATATTTCCCAGCCGGAGGAAATCCGCCTCCGTTTGTGTGGAAAGGATCAACGACACGGGCATGGTGAGCGCTTTGCTGCGAGAGAGCTAACCAAACGGAAGATACGGCGCTGAGGGAGAACGAAAAAAAACAAAAAAAAAAACAAAGTAACATAGTGAGAGAAAAAAAGCATTCGGTGCCACGATCGAACAGGAAATTCAGAGAGAAAATGCGAGTTTTCCCGAGCGAACGAAATGGAACCGTCATCGGTGATGCGCTTATGCTTTGTTCAACAACTCAATTCGCGTTCCTATGAACGATAGACAAACGTCAGCGATCCACGAACTGGCCGTGCATTAAATGACTAAAAAAAACCCACACCGGATAGTTTGTCCTACGGTAGGGCGCGATCGAGCCGCTGTTTATGTTTACACAGAGGAAATGGAGCCCTAATGGAAGCTGAAGGATCTTCTCGGAATCGAAACATTGCAGAGAAAAAGGGTGATTCAAGCAGAACCGATCGTTCAATCACGGCGGTTGGGTTCTTTCTTCTGGGACATGAACTAGAAGTAGATCGGTGTCTTTGGCAAATAAAAGAAATATGTTTAAATAACCGATAACTATAAGTTTCATCTTTTAAAATAAATCTATTATATCTCATATGTACATATGTCTATTTGAGTGTC
>KZ071221.1:90499-105678 GCA_002091845.1 Anopheles cracens | reverse complement strand
ACAGTAACCACTGCATACACTCACGCGTGCGCGCACGGGAGCGAACGGAACAGAATTCACTTCAGAATGCACTTCAGGTGCGGCGAAATACATTTTTCGTTGTTGTGTGCGCCGCCATTACACGGTTTCGCTTCCATTATTGCTGGCACCTTGCCGGCGACTGCGTCAGCTTTATTTCGAACCGTATGAAATGGGGAAACTTTTGCCGGAGGGTGATTTGTCAATCGCAGCAATATGGGGTTAGGAATTTGAAAACCGAAATCTGTGCTTTGAAACACTCTATATCATTTTTAAAAGAATACAGTTACAGCTTAATTGTGAATCGAATATATACATTTTGTTCAACGTTTGTTAAACGATTGGAAAGGTATTTTTTTGTTCTGTTGAATAACAAAACTTAGTATTTTAAAAACGATGGTCGTGTGCTTTATATGGAGAATTGTAAAGCTGAGTTTATTTGTATAGAGTGTAAATCAACACTATTGTAATAATTGTAATAAATGTGTTAGTTTAATAAGCCTTTTCCATCGTACTAAGTATTTTCATTAACATGTATAACTTGTGCTCAATAACTTCTGTAACGAATATTCATACATTTTATGTTTCCATGCTCCTGAATAACGCCTCTTGTGAAATGTGAAAGTAATGTAACACGTGCTCCCCTCCACTTTCGGTATCCGTGAACTAAGAACAACCCAAACAGATAGAAATTTACATACAGAATTCGAAATACCCTTTCACACTACGATCTCGACATGTTTCGAAAACCGCTACTAGGGATAATATGTACTACGGTTTATTTCGTTGTGCTCTTAATGTACTGTTCTTTCTCTCTCTTTCTATCTTCTTCTCTTCACACTTTCAGAAAACGGCGGATCGAGCTGGGATTGATTTTCCATGCTTGAAAAAAACTGCACATACAAAGAAATGATTCAAAACCACTATGACCAAACCCAATGTCAGCGGAGTGTCTCGCACCTGTGCGCTACTAAATCATTCTTGCACTATTCGCTTACGTTCTTAATATCTTACTTTGCGTGTCCATTACGATAACTCTACACTCCACACGACAGAAAAGAGAGAAAGAGAGGTAATGTGCTGTTCAAATGCGCCTCCACATGTTCTTGCATCCCACTTCCCGTTCATTATCACCGATAGATCTCGTGCAGTTGCGTGTTTCGTTGCGCGTGCACCGAACGAAGCACAACAGTCTCAGCTGCGATCGTCACCTCCTTAGCGAGACCCGATCGTCCCCGTTCTCGGTGCAAAGTTCTATCTCCCCCGACTGTACATTTGAACATGCGTGTCTATCCGTTGTCTGTCCGTTCCGTGTGCCGTGTGTATGTACCGCTTTTTCCGTGTCCTGTTCATTCGTCCCCGTGCCATTACGATCACGTTCTAATGTCCATCTTCTAAACAAACTTTCATTCAAAGGATTCTTCTTCGTCAAATTCCAGGAAATCCAGAAAAACTACGCCGAAAAGATCGAGCTCATCAAGGAGGAAATCGAAACTGTCCGAAATGGTTCCAAAAATTGAGCCGCCCTATCGGCAGGACCTGCAGCAGCACCAGCAGCTGCCGACGGTTACCGTCGACGACCATCTCCGGAGTGAGCTGGAGGGCCGATCGTGCTGCTGCGCTGTGCAATAGTCTGTTTTTCCGCACTGTGCCGGGCTTAGGGACATACTCACAAAAAGCAACCCCACTTCCGCAAAATGTGCTGCCAGCGAGCGTTTTTGCGCCAACACTGTACAACAATTTACCACCGCCGCAGAACGCTCAGAAGCCATCGAGCCATGCGCAGCACGTTCGTGTCCCGTTTCTTCCTTTGTTTCCCTCCCCACTACAAACTGTATTTACGGCAAAGTTGAGCCTTTGCATGGTACCCTGTTAGGCGAGAGATAAGATTACTTACTATATTACGGATGGAAATGAATAAAAATAACTTTTATACCTTCTCAGTCGCGTGATCTTGTAAATGTGTCACAAATCAGCAGCTAGAATCCAAATCGAATCCGGGCGCTTGAAAGAGGGCAAACGCTGATTTTCTCACTGAGAGATATATAGAAGAGCTTTCGGTGTTACGGAATTTTAAATTCGGTTACGTTTAGTATTTACAGAATAACATGTTATAAATCAAAGACATCTATCGTTAAAAGCAACACCATGCTAGAAAACCGACATAATACAGATCCAAACACATGTTTCCGGATGCTGTAAGTTTGTCATTGACTTTTTGACAATTTGTGTAAGTCATACTCAACAGTTTTTTTTTCATTGACTAATTAACATATGGCTGGATAAGCATTCAGATTATACTATTCGATTAAGATGAGAATTGATTGGTGGTTGATAAGGCCTGACGTTGTGGAAGATCATATATTTGTTATTACACACAATTATCTAGCGTACTATTTAAAACATTCTTGCTGCATTAAACTACCCGGATCAGCACAGCGGCCGGTGTGGAGAAAAGGGTAAGAAAGAAAAAAACAAGACTGTGCTATCTATGCAAAGAAAACCGACATCTACCGTAACTAATTTATTTCCCAAACCGATGCAACGACAAACAGAACAACCGCTCACAGGGAGGACGACGCCGAGACAAACTTCCAACTGTTTCCACCCTCACTATCGACGCACTCGAGCAGTTTGCCCTCGGTGGTCAGTTTCTTCAGATGATGGTTCACATTGTACGCCGCCGCGGCCCAGAGCTGTTCCGGTGTCTCCTTGTACACCGTGCGCACAATGTCCATCTCGTTGTACTGCTTATCCGGGTGTTGCTCAAACACGGCAAATATTTGTTTCTCCCGATGGTTCCGATGGTTGATGTACTCCGTGATACGCTCGGTGGGATCCTTACGAAAGAAAGAGACGGCACCCAATAAGAATACGCGAGCATAATACAGAATGGCGCTTTTGCAAAGTCTTACATGTATGATGTTGCCATGTCCGGGATAGATGACGGACGGTTTCGCATTCCGGATCGTCTCCAGGCTTTTCATGTACAGGTACAGATCCTCGAACACGGTGGTGCCCTCGCCGAGAATGCAGTCGGCACTGAACAGTGAATTGTCCTCCTGCAGCACCAGCACCACATGGTCCGTCGTGTGGCCCGGCGTGTGAACCACCTTCAGCGTGGCTCCCTCGGTGGTGAATATTTGTCCATTCTTCAGTTCCTTCAGCGTCGCGTTGCGCACCTCCGGTTCCGGGGCATCCGTGCGAGGGAATTTCCACACGTTGCATGTGTCTACAAAATTAAGTGTGAAAATAAATCACTCGAATACTGGCTGCCGCAGTCCACCTTACCCTTATTGTCGATAACATCCAGTATGTCGTCTACGCCTCCGACATGATCGTGATGCCAGTGGGAAATTATAATGTCGTTGATGAGAACCCGCTCGTCCATCAGTACCGTTTTCAAATGGTCTATATAATCCTTCACGTTCGCGTCTCCCGTATCCAACAGAATACGTCTTTCGTTCGGCCAAAACGTTGGAAGATAAGTTTACATTGTATTGTGCCAAAATAAAGCGTACTTACCTCGGGCCACTACCGATGAGATACGTATTTGTTCCTTGCAGCGTCATCGGGCTAGGATTACAGCCCAAGATTCGAATTAATCGTGACGATATTCTCGTCACCGCCGGAATGGTAGCCATTTTGAGTGGAAGCTGCTGGTAATCACTAAAATAACCTCTTTCTACTCTTGATCATCGGCGTCTCCGGTGCAAGCCCTTCGTCTCCCGGAGGTCTGGTGATAAAGATTTCCGAAACGAACTCCTCCGCCTCGCCTTCGCTGCCGCTGTTGTGCGAATCTTCCTCCACTGCCGGCCCTGCCGATTCCTCCTCACCGGTGCAATTGTTCACAACACTCGGTTCCTCGGATTGTGAGAGCAGCTCGATCGGGAATCCGACCGGTATGTTGTCCAGCTCAATCGGTGGCACCTTTACACCTTGCTCGTGGTACAGCTTGATAATGCTATCGTATATTTCGTCGGCCGCTTTATCGGCCAATGTCAACAGCGTGAAAAGAGACTGTGTTTGTTCTGCCAAACTGTCACAATCAACCGTGCAATCGCGCAGTTCGTTTCGGGCGGCCGTTACCGCACTCCGGACGGAATGTTGCTTCGATTCGTCCTTTTCGACGTACCCGATCGCGAATGTGGTGCACTGTTTGCGTAGTGTCCTGAGTTTCGTGTCGATTTCCACCGCCTGATCTTTCAACGCGTTGAACATGATGTATTCGAAACCAACGAGAACCGTTTATGTGCGAATCTAGAGAACACAAACATCTGTTGTTTTGATTTGAGTTTTGACAATGGGGCAGTGTTGCCAGCACAGCAGCAAGCCCATTGTTTTGCTTGACGAACCAACAAACATTTTGAAGAAAACGACCGTACAGCGCTATTCACGCCATCTTGCAATATGAATTTTGTTTCTTGATTATGTGCATTTACAGCATTTTCGTAGCACTTACAGCCATACTAAAACAATGAACATGGGTTACATAAATCTGTAACGTTCAATTATGATTAACGGAAGAGGGTACATCCTATCTTGAACGTTTGTGGAGGAAAATGAAGTCTCGATTATCAGCAAAAAAATGACTTTGGTAATCATGTCAAATCTAGTAGTTGTTGAAATAGCAAAAATGTATTTTTACTTACAACAGACATATAATGAAAATAATTTTTCGCTTTCATTCGACTAAAAAAACTGTTTACACATACCATATTGATTTTACGAGATGGCCCGAATACTACTGTACGATCTGAAGCACGCAAAATGTCATCTTGGGCTGTCAGTTTGACACGTCTTTTGTCCGTCAGCCAACCAAGAGAACGCGTGTCGAAAAAAACCGAGCTCCGCCGCTCTTCTTCGGTGTGGAATTTATCGATTTTTCCCGTTTTGCGCTTCGCACTCCAGTCGCTGCAACGATTCTTGTTCTGTTGTGAATAAGATTTTCTTTCGTCGCACCGTTCAAAGGTAAGCTGGGTGTGGGTTTTGGGCGATTTCGCTGGCCGCGGCTTTTGCGTCGGCGGATGTGTGGTTAGAAAGTGGAACCGCCAACATGTCCTTGCGGAAATGTTGCACAAATATCGTGCGCACGCTGTACTGAAACAATGACCAGCTAGAGGTCAATACAACTACAACCAACGGGTGGGAAAATGCTAGGCCCTGTTCGGCAGTCGCTTGCTGCACGAACGTCAGTGTGGT
The DNA here is from genome assembly GCA_002091845.1 of Anopheles cracens. Taxonomy (NCBI): domain Eukaryota; kingdom Metazoa; phylum Arthropoda; class Insecta; order Diptera; family Culicidae; genus Anopheles; species Anopheles cracens. The sequence goes on along the minus strand of KZ071221.1, from coordinate 100,458 downwards.
ACTCCATTTTAAATAGAAGCTTCGTTTTTTTCATCCTCTCAAACAGACTATTAATACGAGCGCAAAATGGCTGCTGCAGCATTGGCACACGAGAAACTGTGGACGGAGAAATCTACGATTAACGCGGCGGAAAAGTCGTACTACGAGTACATGTCGAAGGTAGGTAAACCCCGTTCAGCAACAGCGCTGCACCGTACCACCGTTCCCTAGTAACGTTTCTAGTGTTAGAGCTCTCACCGTTCCCGAGTACCACGCGGGGTCACTTAAACGCTCGTAACTGCGAAGCGAATTATAGTTCCCTTCATGTTTCAATCAATTTTTAACACTAACCCCTAATTGTATGCAAGCTTTCCGCTGCGGGGAAGACGGAATCGCATGATGGTGTGGCAGCGGCAGCGGGACCGAAAATAGAACAGCCGAAAAAAGCGAACGCTTCCGCCACTCAGCAATCATCGTCACAGCAGCAGCAGCAGCAACCGAAAAAGTCGGATGCCGCGTCAGCCGAATCGTCACCGGCACCGGCTGCCGATGCTCCGAAATCGAAGAAAGATAAGAAGAAGAAGAACAAGGGCAAGAAAGATAGCATCGCAACTGATACCGAGTCTTCCGAAAAGTCTACCGGCAATGGCAACAACGCAGCAGTCGTTGCGATTGCTGCTCCCGCTGTCGAGCCCACGGTCGTCGCGGAACCTGTGGACGGAGCGAAAACCGAACCGACGAAGAAAAAGTCCAAGAAATCGAAGAAATCTAAAGCGCAGGAGGATGCATCGCCGGTGCAGGACAACGATAACAAGTACCAGGAGGCCGTGCAGCAGCAGAACGCGAAGAATCTGAAGGAGAAGGAAAATTTGGCGCACAAGCTGTGCGATAACATTACGGAGGAATTGAACAAGGTGGTGTGCCCCGGGCGCTTATGGTGCGGACGTTGTTTCGGTCCTACCCACAGAAGCCTTGTCTTGTGGAGATTTTTTTGCTCGTGGTTGCGTTTTTGGTTCGTTTGTTGTGGCGGCTGGTCAGCTGTGCTTTGACTCTTTTTACGCTTGTTTCTGTTCCTTTACTTATTCGCTATTTTCTACTCGTAGTGGATCTTAAACCTTCAAACTTTTTCTTTGTAAATATTACGCATTCCCTTTGATTCGAGTTGTTCACTTTCTTCTTTCGTTATCTTTGCGTGTGATTGAGATTTTATGAAAAAGTGTCATGGTTTCGGCGAGGCATTCGTTGGTAGTCTCTTTGTTTTCCACACACTTCAGTTGTAAGCCGTTGACGAAAGAATCGGCCGTGGAAAGGTTTTTTTTTTAAATTTACTTATAGTATATAGAGAGCACTAAAAAACGTTTTGTTTCAGCACCTTTGTTTGTTTTCTTTTAAAAGTTTGTTTCCTTCATGGATGATTCACCGGCTGGTACTCATTGCATTTTCCTCATTGTTTTGCAGATTAACTCCGTTCCATCTCAGTGCACTTTGGCTTCTGAGATCTCGAAAGCCAGGCAACACATCAAAAATTCGCTCGAACGGGTAAGTGCCGGTTAGGAGGCAAGCTATGATATTTACTTACAATGCGCGTTACGCGGGCCCCTTTGCAGATGGATGGTATTGCCGCGTTGGCAGCTAGCCCCGGAGCAGAGCTGCTGGATCGTTTGTCCTCGGTGGAGAAGGAAAACGAGAAGCTTCGCTCGGTTATCGACGGACTGAACAACCTTGTCATCGATTTGCACGAGCGTGTGCGATCGCTCGAATCGGGTGCGGGCAAACCGGCCGCAGCGAAGCCAGCCGCTGCCCCTGCTGCGAAGCCTGCCGCACCTGCCAAGAAGCAGGTCGAAGAGGACGAGGAGGACGATGATGTCGACCTGTTCGGTTCGGAGGACGAGGGTGAGGACAAGGCGGCGGCCGAGCTGCGTGAGAAGCGCCTGGCGGAGTACGCAGCGAAGAAGTCGAAGAAACCGGCCCTGATCGCCAAGTCGAACGTCATCCTGGACATCAAGCCGTGGGACGATGAGACCGACATGAAGGTGATGGAGCAGGAGGTGCGAAAGATCAGTGCCGATGGTCTGCTGCTCGGTGCGGCCAAGCTGGTGCCTCTGGCGTACGGCATCCACAAGCTGCAGATGTCGTGTGTCATCGAGGACGACAAGATTTCCGTCGACTGGCTCCAGGAGGAGATCGAGAAGATCGAGGACTACGTGCAGAGCGTGGATATTGCGGCGTTCAACAAGATTTAAAGTGTAACTTCAAGCTCAGCTAACAACACCATCATGAGACATTTTTAATCGATTTTAATACCTTACACGAGAACTGGAAGCAGACGCAGAGAAAGCAGCAGATATGCAGAGACCCGGGCCCTTCGGGTGCCATCTTTCTATCCTAGTGACGGTTGCTTCTTTCAAATTGAAAGTACATTAATGGAATATTCTATCTTTTTGCATCGGTGTAAATCCGGGTTGAATCGAGTAAGACACATTTTCCACATCGTAACGTAGTCCGGCATTTGAGTGTTTATGAATGTGTATGCGAAACCAACGTAATGCTTACCCCAACAGCAGCCGCGAATAAAGAAAGCTCCACTGGAACAGGGCCGAAAATACACACTAGCGCGTTAGACGAGATTTTGAGTGTGCAACTTACGACATTAGCAGACGATACTATGTTTTGAACATGGAAAACATTGCCATAGTGGTAATTTTGCGGTTGATGTGTGAAATAAACCCCAAACAACGGTCAAATCGTACGCGTTCTCTGTCTCTTTCTCACACTCTCCGTGACAGCTGGTTTGTTTACATCCTCACAAGTGACAGTTGCGCAGCCAACATTATTGTTACTGCTGGTAATGTTTTTTTCTTCTTTATGCCGAACACGGGAAGCTAAAGTGGCCAACAAAAGTATCTAATTGAGGAAACGGATAGCCAGCGCGACCATTTGCTGGTCGCCACACGCACGCAATGTCGTCCGGGCGAAAGTGTAACAATTGCGGGAGTGCCGACATCGAGGTCGACAATGCCCGGGGTGATGCCGTGTGTACGAACTGTGGGTCGGTGCTGGAGGACAACATAATCGTATCGGAGGTCCAGTTCGAGGAAAACGCTCATGGGGCCGCCAGTGCCGTGGGCCAGTTTGTGGCGTCCGATTCGCGTGGCGGGGCAACGGCATACGGCAAGTTTCATGTCGGTACCGGGACCGAATCGCGTGAGGTCACGCTGCGGAAGGCGCGCCAGGGCATTACGCACCTGTGCAGCCAGCTGCGGCTGAACAACCACTGCATCGAGACGGCCTGCAACTTCTTCAAGATGGCCCTGATACGCAATCTGACCCGTGGTCGGCGCAACACGCACATTTATGCGGCCTGCGTTTACATCACCTGCCGTACGGAGGGAACCTCGCGTGAGTAGCAACTCTGCTGGGTTGGTAAACATTTGTCTCAGAACGGTTGATTCAATTTTGGACAGATCTACTGATCGACATCAGCGATGTGCTGCAGATTTGCTGTTACGAGCTTGGGCGAACTTACCTGAAGCTGTCCCAGTCGCTGTGTCTCAACATACCATCGATCGGTGAGTACCGAATCAAACATTCATCTTATCGCAAGCAGGGCATATTTTCTGTTCTGAACATTATCTGCATACATTCTAAGGACATTCGTGTTGCTTATAAGGAACGATGGCAAAGAGCAGTGGGCTGCCAGGTTGGTTCTTGTATCAAAGTTTCGAGATCTGAAATGCGTCTTCCTAGGCCAACTTTTGATGCCGGTGGATGATTTGGTGCCATATGCGCCTTTTCAGTATATGGGGAGTCACTTAACTGGGTCACAAAAAGCACTTAACTGGGTGGGTCGTCCAGTGTCATTCTACTGGCATGCCCAAAAATTTAGAAGATGAGGTGATCAGAGGAGTCTGAGGCGCTCCATGATAGTGAGATTATCGTACAACATACGTCGTGCTAAGTACTAAGGAGAGATGAGGTAGACAACATCGTATATAATTGCAGACCTACCTCCAGCAACTAAATTTATCGAAACAAGGGTTTGTGACCACTTTCCCAGCTCCACTTTAGACACTTTGTATCGGGGAGACCACTTACTTAGCTCGATTCCACAACGAACAGGAGAGCTCCATACAGCAGAAGCCTACGAATCCCAATATACTCTTAAGCCAATGTAAAGAAGGCTTGGCTGAAACCCGAACTGCTAGTTTTTATTGAACGTAACTCAACGATCTTGCCGAAGGTGTAATTACTCCGGTTGCAACGATCCTGTGCAATATCCTGTTACGTTGAACGGTTGGTTGTGCACTTGCGCTTAACTCCATCAAACGAAAAGAAAATACACTTTCCCGCACGCTTCTGGTATGCATCTACTATAGTTTATTCGGCAATTGTTCAAATTTTAAATATATCGCATATTTCCAAAATGTCCTTCGTGACAGTACCGAGGCGGTTTTACATATTCACATGTTTCCGCTGTCTGGTACACTCTCTGGGTACATCCCCACACACGCACACTCCTGCAACCCAACCTCAGTTAAGGACACTGGCTTACAAAGATCATAATAGTACGGACAAAAGATTAAGTAGGAGAAAAAGTATATATCGCAAATTGCGCCAACAGGGAAAATGAAAACAAAAAAAAAAGAAATGCTATAATCGTCTTACCCGCCATCCTCGGTCTGGCATGAAATTCTGACGAAGCTTTGCCTCACGGTAGTATAGTAAACGAAAGGAAAACGATACCGATCAATCTGTGGCCTTAACGTATGTTTCCGATCAACGAAAGTCATGCCTCGCATATCACGCACACCCGAGGGATCATTATGCTTTACCTTCAATAGTATCCCAAATGTAGAGGACACTGTATTTTGCAGATGTCCATCATTTGCTTCTTTCTCTTCTATATACCTGACGCTTACTTCTACTGTTGTATCACACTTACATGCTAAAAAGGAAACCGTTTTCTTTGTTCACATTCGTTCTCGTCTCTGCCCTCGTGTACTACACACCTCGCTTACTGCCATCTGCGAGGGTTAGCGGAGGTTAGGTTACTATCTGCTTCGTGTGCTAAGTTGCTTGTTCTGTGCTGGTTTTGTTTTAAATTCACTACTGAGTAACGTTGGTGCTACATGCTATGGTTTGCTGTTGGATATTTGCTCCGGTCGAATGCAGCCTCCTGGGCGATTCGCCAGAGGTTCTGCTCTAACGAACATAAAGATCGACAGCCAAAGATGCGCCCAGCACTGTCAGGCTAAGGGTTGATCAAAATAGGCGCAAAATTTATCAGAGAGAAGAGATGCGCAAAAAAACTGTCATTCATAAAGAGGACTTTGGGCGTGTCCTTATCCTACATTAATGCTACTAAAAAATCTCCTACAGCGTTAATGTGCCAAAGTTATACCTAAGAGAGTAAAGAGTAAAAACAGTTGAAACAGATTTGGAAGACCTAAGAAAAGCTCTAAGGAAATGAAATTAATCGGCACCTTATTGAACGACGTTTGTTGAGTTGTGCCTGGTTTCGTTTATGTAAAAATCCATGTTTGACTAGCGCTACTATAATGTAAAGGGGTGTGGGTTATTGCAACTCTCTTATCCTACCTGCTACTTAGTGTGAATGCAAAAACCGGCTTGCTAGGACTGCTCAAAGCAACACGATGAAGTTACATCGATCTCTGTGTGCGTCGAGGGTTATCTACTGAGTGATTTACCTGTGCGCGCGCGCGCCCGATTGTTCTGAATTCTGTGTGTCCTTTACTTTATATCGTTTCCACGGCTCAATCCGTTGCTTCACCATTATTGACCGCTTGCTGACCGGCCGATACCGCTACCAACGTGGCAGTCGGTTGAAGCCAGCTTGGCAGACCGGCGGCGGTACCATTGGAACCGCTTGACGCACCCTCGTTATCACTAACGTTCCCAAAGGGAGTGGTGTTCGAACGATCGCTGCTAGGATTCGTTGCAGTCGTACTGCCACCGGCGGCGTCCATCAGCAGCAGCCCGCTGCCATGGGTTGCCGATGAACTGCTGCAGGATGTCGTTGATGTCGGTACGCTGTTACTTGCGGAGTTGGAGCTAGCCGACTTGCTACCATTACCATTTCCACCTGGCGAATGTCCACCACCAGTGGATGTGTGGTTATTGTTGATGGTATTGTTGCTGGCACTGGCCGACATAATGCTGTGCTGTTGGCTCACACCCATCGGGCCGTAGAAGATCAGTTCCGGTATCTGGCCGCCCTGCACACCCGTCCCGTTCGTACTCTCGCTCGAGCACTGGAACTGGAAGGTGACCGTGCCGACGCTCACCTCGCTCATACCCTCCTGCCCGAAAAAGCTCAGCTCCGTGCCATCCAGCACTACCGACGCGGTGTAAAAGCACTCCGGTTCGATCTGTATCGGCGTTTCGAAAAACACCTGGAACGTATTGCTCGAACCATCCGAGAAGAACTTCGTCCCGTTCTCGGCCAGCACGCGACCGAGCCGCTTCAGCTCGATCTTCACATCGTAATCGGCCGCTCCGGTCGACGAACCGTACAGCCCGAACCCGACGATGAAAATGCGCTTGTCGACGGAGAACTGTATCGAGTCGCACCGGCCCCGGTAGCGCCACTGGTTGCTGCGGTACGCGCACGATGCAAACCGGTGGCAGACCTGCGTCTTCAAGCCGGCCCGAGCCTTCACCGGAAACGTGAGCTTCGGCCTGTTCTTCGCGGTGAAGTTGAGAAAGATGTCGATTGTCTCCTGGTTGGTCAGTATGCCGAGCTGCGCGACGCGGTTCGCAAACTCCTCCAGCGTCATCGTCGGGATGCGTATCAGGTACAGGGCTTGGCCGAGCAGTTGCCGCTTGTTCGACGAGGTCGGCTCGATGTCCATCTTGGTGCAGGCGGCGTGCGCCCAGCTCAGGGCGGCCTCGAACAGGTGGATCTCCTTGCAGTTGAGCGTTTCGCGCGCCAGGATCGTTTCGAATGTTTTCAAGTCGATGTCGACAAAGCCTTCGGACTTGATGGCCATTTCTGCCTACGGAGTGGATAAGTGGAGATTTTAAAAGCGTGACGGAACGTGCGATGCGCTTGGTGGATAGCAAACAACGCGGGGCACAGAACTGTGGATGTGGCGGATGAAGTGAAAAATATGTTTTTTTTTGTACAAAAATAAAAGTTGTTCGATCGGAAAAAAAGTTGGTGGAATGGGTCAAACTATACGACGCTGGATGGGAGCGTGAATGGGAGGGTGCGAACTTCCCACGGAAGGAACGAAGAACAACTTAGGGTAATTGAAACTGCAATATTTTTGGTTGTTTTAAACGATCGTTTCATTTTCATTCTCTTCTTCCTGTGCGTCTGGAAGTAGAAACCTTAGGATAAAATCTCGGTTCAACATTTATGCCCTCGTCCGTGCCCTGGGTACTGCGTTAGTAATTCGAATTACTTCTGCTTTCACTGCACTGGTCATAAATACAGTAACGAGACGCACAAACAACATCGACGACACTGCGTTTTACATGTACACATACGGATAAATTCGAATTCGATTGTAGTAATAGACGAATTGTCGCGCTTTCCTATTCTACTGCATCTGATTCTTCCGCTGAAGTAAAATTGAGCTATTCTACGCTTCTGTCCGTTGACTTTGAGCTCTGCTTTGCACGAAACGTTTCGGTTTTGTTTCTCCTGTGCTCTCTGCTTCTTCTGCTTCTTCTAGTGGGTATATAAAAATTTAACACCGTCCAGCCGGTGGTCTGGTATGTTCTCATCTTGCTATTCTAGGCTCGCTAAACTTGATATGTAACACAATTGGGTTCTGATTCAAACCGTTCAACCGGCTCGACCCGTCGTCGCGCTTACACAACACAACAGTGAGGGAGACACTTTCACACACCACATACACACAGACCACAATAGAAAACAAAACAAATTCACAACCACAGACGACACATTCAGATGTACGAGGTGAGGTATATTAGAAAACAAGACAAATGGGGAGGCAGGGACGAAAACAACACCATTCCGGGATTCATTATCCTCGGCTCCCACCGACAGGGAGGGACTGAGTTTGTCACAATTTAAACCCCTCTCGCGTCCTGAACTAACTATTCTGACTACATTGCATCAAACAAAGACAAAAGAAGAAATATACAAACAAACGATCAAGTCTAACAACGAAAAATATTGCAGTTTTATGAGTCGCCAATGTAACTTAGTTCTAAAAAAGCACCTGAAGCACGTTTTGGGAGGGAAGAAGGCAATGAACATATAGGCAGGAATGAACATATATGGGCGAAGCCTTTTTCCATCGAGAATCAGAAGCGAACGTTAGAGGAGAGCTTATCTTACGGGGGAATTAAAGCTGTTCTTCTTCGTTATTTCCTATCACGGTACGTTTTTGGGGGGAGGACAAAAGATTGAGCTTCATCTTATGAAACTATCGCACACAGGTATAGGGTGGGCTAAAAAAACGGCGATAAAGTTTCACTTCCTCCGTTTGGTTCGTTTGCTAGGAACTTATTACTAGAACACTACTACCGGTAGCGTTACCGTGTGAGCAAGAGTTTTGAAGGAGTGTCTTCGGTGGCAAGATGGTGGGTACATTAAGATAAACGATATGACAGTGAGACTATACGGCGATGCGAAGGAACGATGTTTGCCGATCGTTCCATTACCGATTGATATGAGATTAGAGAAATGCACAGCAATGACATCGAGATAAAGTGGATTAAAATAGACACGAGCGTTTAATAACACACTACCTCTGCCCGAGAGAACGCGCCATGACGGGGTAGTATGCGTATAGATTGGAGCGAATGTTGCCATGATGAAGAGAAAAAGCACCGGTGCGATACTCGCTTCCGTTATCCAATGTGAGTAAGACCATGAGAAGTCCATTTTACATCAAGGATTCGCCAACCCCATGCAACTCCAAGGGAAAAGATGAAATAGAGGGAGGGATCATAGGACCCTCGCCCTCGTCGCTAGCGTCATTGCTAGCGGTGGACATGGCCGCTGACGCCGACGAGCAGCCGGAACTTTCGTCATCTTCCGGTGAGCTCACCGGACGGTACACCCTTACGGTGTTGGTCGTAGGAGACGACGGCATGCTGACGCTGCTGCAGTGGTTGCCCAGGGCAACCACCTTCAGGGTGGCAACGTTACTTCTATCTACGGGACGCAAAACGCTACCGCTAGTGCTATTGCTACGGGTTCTACTGCTACTGATGGCGAAAGTGGTGGTGGTGGTGGTTGTGGTGTTGTTGGTGGTGGTGGTGGTGGTGATAGCACTATCACAACATACCTGCGCATCGATCACTTCCCAGCAGCGCTGCATCAGTTCCGGTTCCTCGAACAAGCGCGACTGGCTCAGCAGAAGGCAGGCGTTCTTCGCCGTGAGACTAGTTTCCAGATAGTTGACGCACGCCCGGGCCAGATGTGGTACGATGTACTTCTTCGCGACGTACAGTGTCGCCAGGACGTTGTCCGCTTCCAGCTGAATCTCGTCGCAGTACAAGTACCTGCGTGTGAAGGAGCAGATGAGCAGAGGGGAAACATATTATTGAATCGAGTTGCTGATTGTTGCTAAGAAGAAAAAGGCTTACTTCAGCAGCGTTAGGAATGCACCCGGCTCCACATCCGGGACCTTGATTTCCAGCTTGTTTTCGGCCAACCCACCGTAGAACATGGCGTAGAAAACGGAACTTCCCGTCGCTAGTACATACTTGTGGGCTGGAATCGTTTGCACTTGCTCTGCCGGGAAGGAAAATCAGTTTGCGGGGTTTTGCTTCACATTGTTGGAGGACACGCAACCGGATATTGATTATGCAATCGAGTATCCTGCCGGGTGGCCAGGGACGAAGTGCAAACTTACCGTCGGAACCGACGATGAACCGGATGTCGGCCATCAGGTCGTTGTTGAACATGGCGGCATTGCGTTCGCGTACGGTCGATTTGTTGGCCTGCCAGTTCGGGTCGGCCGTGTCGGCGGCTGTCG
>KZ071221.1:14774-38065 GCA_002091845.1 Anopheles cracens | reverse complement strand
ATACCTAACCTCTCAACACTATGTCACTGCGCTTTGCAACACTAGGTTGGAGCACTATATTTTTTCTACTTGTTTTTTGAGTACTTTCATAGCAACGGCAGTAGTAAATGGGTTGTTTTTAACTTGTTTAAAAATGAATCATCCATCTCTACTGCTCAATTTGCTATGTTGTGTTATGTGTGTTAAATGTGTTAAATACAGGTTTTCTTTGCTTTGCTCCATGTGTTTTCTATTGCATTACAATATCGTGAACAGTAGACTTACTAACTTTTGTGATTGACCCCCTTACTTCAATTTTACTCGTATACTCGAATATTTTCTTTTCTCATTTTCGGATGCTCTACTATTTTTTATACTTAACTTTATACTGTGGTCTACCAAATCGGTACTGATTATAACAATTATACCTGCTAGTGATACGATTTAGATTTTTTCTATATCATGGCATAATTCGACGAAATTTAAGGTGTTGATTGAATTGAATGCTTGCGAAAAATCAAGGTTCTGTTCTGCTTCTTTGTGTTTTTCTTTTATACAAATACGACTTTTTTATGTTTTTTTGCATGTCCAAATTCTAAACAAGCTTCCTGACAATATTTCGGATTAGTACATAATTTTAAAAATTAGCAGAAATCACGCAAAGTTGAAAAAAGTCCAGTCGATTTGCAAGTGTCCGGAAATGAATGCTCGCGTCCAAAATCAAGCCTTTTTCTCCGCTAATTTTTAACATGATTTACTAATACGAAATGTTGTCAGGAAGCTTCTTTTATTTCACCACAACTTGGGAATGTAAAAAATATACAAAAAGGCGTACTCTTGGAGAAAATCAGCAAGAAACAAGACAGAGCCTTGATTTTCCGTTAACATTCAGTTCCGGACAGTTCATTTTTATTTCTAACATGTCCTATTCATTTCAACAGTTATCACAAGATTCAACCTTCTCTAATATGACCAGAATCTGATCCTATTTTAATTTTTCCCAATATTTGGTAGCATTACCGTTCGCATCTATCACCGCTTTCAATCGTTGCGGCATACTTTTCTATAAATTGTAACAGAAATGTGGTTCCATTCAAGCCTTTTTCTCCTTCTTGAAGTTTTTCTTCGAAGGTATGATATTTTTGTTCTTCTTTTTGCATGTCCATGTTGGGGAAGGGTAGGCGAAGCTACCTTTTAGGTTTCACGTCGCTATCATGTTCTGATATTAACCAGATAGCGCTCAAAGTTGAAAAAGTGTTCGATTTTAAGGTGTCGAAAATGAGTGGCTGCTACTGTAAGTCTTAAGACTTAAAAAAAAAATGTTTTCTGATTTGCTTGCATTGTGAAATACTACCTTGTGTTAAATAGAGTATTGTAGTAATACGACTTGTGGGGTTTTGTAATGAAATAAAATTAATGCAAAACTATTACATCAACTTGCTCACGGGTTCGTTGTTCCTCGCATAAGACAACGACTACAGCTACGAGCATAAAACGGCGACCCGTTTTGGTGTGCCTCGTTTAGCTGCTGATAATAAAGTGAAATGTAAAGTAACTGAGACGAACGCGGTGTTTAACCTGTCTGGTGCGCTAGCGTACCATAACCATCCATCATCTGGGATGTGAATCCAACGCACGGGACATTAAATCATGGGAATCGACATTAACCATCGTGCACCAGCGCCAGGCCCGGTCGCCCAACAACTCCGCTACTACTAACTAGCTTTTTTCTCATCTATCCCGTAATTCGTCAATATTGATAGAGAAAACAGAGCGTAGGAAGCCCAACGGGGGGGGGGGGGGGGAAGGGCGCCCTCCCACACCAATACGGGAGTGGATGCGAGCAAGGCGTTGTCATAGCGGTAACTGTCACATAATGGACATTAATGTTGTTGTTATTGGCGGCAGGTTCACAAGATGTTTTGTTGCCTACTACCACACTGGGCCATCCGCCCGTACGTGAGGCGCAGTTAAAGCACAGGAAAATGATAGTAAAATACGACAAAAGAGAACGATGCAACTCTACCCGACCCCACCCTGACCGGTTCTGCAGTGATGCATTACGATCCCTCCACGATCTGCTCACCTGCACCTCTCTCTGACGGTGGTTATGGATGGGGGCTGTGCAGTGAAGGGAGCCTGCCTGCGAATGGGAAGAAAAACTCGATCCCCCGTCATCAGGCCTCCAGGCCTCCCAACTGCAACCATAATCACCCAGCTTGACACGGGGTACGGCTCACTAAATCACTGCTGCACTTGTTGTTGGGCACGGTACACACTTTTCCTTCTGGTCTTGTGACAGTGCAACGTGCGCAATGCCGAACGAAACTTGCGTTATGTACAATAATTTTCATATAAAATCGATCCTCTACTGTTGCTGCACCGGTGGCCGGTGCAATACGAAACACGCTTACAAAGGAACGCAAAACGCCAAACGTTTGGAGCACACTGTAAGCACTTTGCAGCCGTTGTATTCTATCCCGGCCGTTCACTTTCCAACACGCACACCCACGACCCAGCGGCAGCACCAGTGTGACTTATTGTTTTGTGTGGAAGGTAAAAATAGTTCGCATCAAAAAGTCAGCGAACTTTGAGAGACCCCCCCGCGCTGTTGACGCCGTCGCGGGCGCGCGCGTCACACGGTGCATTCGAACGAGTCCGGCCTATCCGGTCTTTTCCGCACGCGTCGCGCGTTGAGAGTGTAAAGGGGTGGCGCCGGAGGAGAGAACCGGCGATTTAACCGGCACCCACTGGCACTCCCACCTCCCCCCCCCCCTTGCGCGCCACCTCCTCTCGGGCGGAGAATAGTGACTAACTGTTCATTGCCGGTTTTATTTGCCGCGGGTGTCGGTTTTGCCACGGTTCTCGACAGGGAGGAACACTCCCAGGAAGAGAGAGAGACAAACGACAACGACGCCGCGACTCTGATGCTGCCGCTGGTGGTTCCGTATGTGCGTCGCGTTTAACCTTTACACGAACGCCTTGATGCTTCTGCTGGCTGACGAGGACGACGGGTGGAGAAATGGATAGCAAATTGTATGCTACGTACGTATCGCATATTCATTTATGTGCGAGATGTGTTGAATGTCGATCTTTAGCCTTTCCTGCGGGAGAAGCAATCCGGGAGTCATTTGTGGCTTAATGAGCAGTATAATGACATTTTTCGGGTATTTTTGGAGCTAATTGTTTATCAAACATTAGAATGGCTTCGAAGTAGATCACTTTGACAATCATTTCTAATCACCCTGTTCGGCATTAGGCGTTTTATTGCTCTGTTTATGCCCGATCTCGTGGCGTGATCTTACCCTATCCACTTCAGTTCTACTCCCATCCAGTACATCCAATATGACACGCGGGTGCGTTCGCGTCTAATTATGTGCATAAGTTGTTTTTTCCTGGTTGCATTCAACCGCAAACGCGCTCTCTCATCGGTCAATAACCGCGCTGGCCCTAGTCCCTCCTGTGGCGGACGTTGATGGACGCGCTGTGGAGAGTTCTTCTCTACGCGGTGCTGCTGCAAGCAATTTTCAGCAAAACCGCGCCCTGCGCGCTAGTTCTAGAAGAGGCATCATCATTTTCACGCCACAAATGTCTTTTCTTTGTGGTTTCTCGAAGGCGTATTTATAGCGTTTTGTTGCGTGGGGGATTGTGTGTGTGTGTCTTGAAGTGGACGTGAAATGCATCACAATCGGGAACGTTGAAAACACTGCAGCCAGTTAGTTGTGTATTTTTTCAATCAATATTGTGACAGTTTTTTGTTGTTGGGAACTCTGCAGAAATTATGTGCTTAATTATAGTTTCTTTCATTGCATTACCGAGGAATTGCGTTCTTTATTTACCAGTTGAGCGGTGACCAATTGGTCTTTTCAAGCATTGTTTGAGAGTCCTGCTGTGTGTTAGTGTGCAGGCAATAATCGCAAGCAAGAAGTGTGAACGGGCTTCAATTGATGTATGGCTTCAGCAAGCACATTTCTCCCCTATCGGCACTACAAAAGCGCATTTTACGGGATGCACAGCTTGAACGTTGTGATGTAATGAACGCGCAGCGCTTTATTACCGCTGTATATTGGTTGACAGAAGAACGTGCTCTGCATAGCTTTCGGCAATAAAAACGGCTAAAGATGTACGATCTATCCTATGACATTTTGAGACAAATCTAATTTTCAAATTTTATTATCGTTTAACATTTTCGTGCGTATTTAATGGTACACTTTGACAGCACGATAGAAAAAAGTGCTTTCTAAATATTTCTTCCGTGCGTGAAATGCCACCCGGTATTTGCGTCCACGCGCGCACGTATATTGAATGATTGACATTTGTTGGGCAAGAAATTCAGTTTTTATGTGTCTGCCGTAGCACCTCCAACGTTTTTTTTTTAAATATTTCGTATGCCAATGCGAAAGACGAGAACGTTGGAAATAACACGTTTCGTTATTCTTGGAAAGTTTATTTTTGTGATGGCCATCATGACTATCCGCTGTCATTTTTATGTGTCTAATATCCGTTACAGACTTCTCCTTTTGGAGCGATCACGGTTCGATTACATCTACCGTTGCATCCGATCTCTGCAACGCTCAGATCTATTATAGAATATGAGATGCTTCGTGGTTTGTGTAGCACTTTTGTTTGGTGATATATGTTTTTACCTTATAACATAAGTAAGAAGACAACTTCCAATTCCGTATTTGTATATAAAACATGTGACGGAGAATGGAATACACTGTTTTCAACATTGAAACAAAACATTAAAAGACCGAAAGCAGCTATCTGATGCTCGCGTAGGCACAGGACGAGATCGCCGGAAATCGTACAAACTACGAATTACTCTCTTTCTTTAATGGGGCAGACCTGTTAAATCCCTTTTGAAAATGCTAGTAGTTTTTATACACCAGCTTATTTAAATAATGGCTTCACGCTTAGCTGCAAAACCGAAAGAGAAAAAAACGAGTTAGTCATGAGAAAATCATAACCTTCATTAACGTATGTTTGTGTTACATACGCAACAAGAGGCGAGAACAAAAGAACGATCGTTTTGTTATGATAAAGTTGTGTTTGTTTTTTTAAGACTAAACTCAAGTGCAACGGCCTGTGGTTAGTTTGCATACTGTTTTCGTTATTCCATTGATTATGATTGCCTATCTGTTAGCCTTCAAACACAACATTTGATACGCGATAGTTTTGGGATTTTTTGTAGCATTGGGTTTGGTTACTTATGCTACTTTTGACTTCTCTTACATTTAGTAAATTTAATGATATTATTCAATTCAAGAACTAGAAACATAACGAAAAAGAGTAAAACATAATCGATGACTCCTGCTATGCATATGTAAAATGGTTTAGTTTTGTAGAACTATATTATGTTCATATTTCTTAAAATTTGAATTAGTATTCAATATCAATCTGTTCTATCGTCGTTTTGGAATCTAATACGTTTAAATAAGAATGTATTCTTGTTTCCACGAGATAGTATACATTCTAGAATGCATTCTTGTCGATTTCCATAAGCTAAAAAACGAACGACCGAAATTGGATTTTGATCCGGTCATTCACACGCTTTATGATCTTGTGAACATCAAGTTGACATAGCAAATATTGCACTGTACTCTAGCGCGGCTTACATAATGTTACTACCAACATTTGGGTTGGTGACGTTGTTGAGACGCTTTTCTGTAGCCCAAGGTCGGCTACAACCCAAGCAGATATTGGCATAAAAAGAAAAAGAAAAACAATGTCTCTTCTGACCAGAGCAACTGCATGTCTGCCGCATTTTCTCTACAACACGTGCACTCCGTGCTGCACACCATGCTATGATAATGAAGTTCATCTTTACCAGCGTCCATGGGCGTCCTTGCCTCTCGCGCGATGGGGTTTTTGGCCCTGGCATTACCCCCAGATCGACTCCAGACGAAAGAGATGCATTTCACACTCTGCGCTCGGTTCGACGCTCGTCCTTGAGACGCAAGTGGAACACAGAAATCGTCTTCTCGAGTATAGCAACTAGCATCAGCACTACACCCCATCCCGTGGCGGTCACTGGAGCGTTGCACTTTCTTTGTGTCACTATGTAAACACGACGGTGCATGCGATGGGAATGGGTTCACCGCCAGCGAAGGCACATTGCGCCCCTTCTTGGGTTGTCACCAGAGCAACGCCGGAGCGTCGCTAGGGAACGGGAAGATGATAGATCAAATTTCAATTTCCCCGAGCGTTTAGGCAGACATTTGTTAGAAGCTTACCCGCTGATGGAACATCTTTCTTCGAACCCAATCATGGTGAATTGTTCTACGACCAACCGATCGACCTTGATAGGTTTTCCAATTCTTCACGAATGCATTTACAGAGCGAAGAGTTTCCCCGGCGTTCTCTGGCTCCATTGCGAGTGTCTTTTTCATATCGTTTCGCGTCATTTTTGCACAACACACTCGGGTTTCCAGCTTACATCGTTGGTATGAACCGTGCGGAGCAGCGTGTTTCGAGGGCCATAGCGCAAAGATCACAAACTCTACTCACACGTCGCTGCACAAACGCTCGTAAGCTAATAGGCTAATAACAATGAACTGGTACGAAGGCCGCGCCAGCCCTGTCGCAATGACTCTTGGGATTGAATCACGGTCTTGTATCTGGGCTGAATGAAACGTTTTGTTTTCTTCCCTCTTTTTCATGGTGGGTGGTTGTGGTGTGTGCGGTGAAGTACGTGCTCACATGCGCTTAGAAAAAGCGTCGAGTTTTCCAGCCAGTCCTGCAAGGTCCGTGGCGATTTTGTTCCATATAGGTGGGATTTCACGTTAAACGTTCATTACTGTTGTGGTCTTTGTGCTCGAACATAAGAGCACGGTAACTCCTTTGTATAGATGCAATGGTCATGTTTTAGTCTATTATAATACTAATTTTTCGCACTGTTAACGTTCCTCCTTTGCGAACTCTCCACCACGCTTGTGATGCCGATCACTATGGATAACTATTGCCCTCGATTTTCTATTGCGTCGAGTGGAGCAATAGAAATAACGTGGTCACTCTTAATTGTTGGCTCATTTCGATTTGGTGTCCGGTTCGGTTTCGGTTTCGTTCGCCCGTTTACCGGGCCAAGCGTGTGTTCGTTTTGCACATCGTAAATTTCTTAGGAGTCTGCCTCTTCTTGGATGAGCGGTGTGTGAAGCTTACCGCAAAAAGAAAAACACTCACACAAACAACGTGAAATATGGTGGATTTTGGTTCGCTGCTTCCAACAAACAGCGGAGGCCAGATTGTTACCTATCTGAGGCTGCAGAAGGCCTTCGGGAGGTAACTGCGATTAAGTCACTACCGATAAATGGTGGCACGCGACGCTTACAAAATGCGCGTGCAGAAATAGCTCAATAGGCAGGCTGTAACACGTGTACGGAATCTGTGGTTGATTGGATTTGGTTTCACATTTTTTAACGCTTCAACGACGTTGGTGGTAGGTTTGCATGCTTCTTTATCATTCATCAGTAATTGATAAGAAGTTGGATTGTGATGAACTCGCATGTACACGCGTAGCGAACAACAGACTTATCAATTTAATTACGCTACTTCCTTCGTACCAGTTTTAGGAACTGTTTCATCGAACGTTCGATGTTGTATTCATTTAAATGATTTTCATTTTCATTTTCATGTTTCAATGCGAAAAACTTATTTAACTAATCAATGCTTTTACATCTCTTTTAGGTGGGCCGATCATCTGAATCGCCGATAGATTTCGTTGTGATGGACACGCTCCCCGGGGACAAGAAAGACGCGAAAATTGTGCAGAGCACAATTTCCAGATTCGCCTGCCGGATTCTGGTGGATCGAGCGGACGGGAACAAGGCGCGGATATATGCAGCCGGGTTCGATTCTAGCAGAAACATATTTCTAGGGGTAAGATTGTTGCTTATGTGCTTAAGTTTAGCTGTGTGTAGATTGTTTTATCTATTAAATGCACTGATAATTAGGTTCCCCTGTTTGGTTAAGGTTATTTTTAAGAATGGTTTGTCCAAAATTTTACTGGTGCAAGAATAGCTTGACCACCTGGCTTATGTTTCTTAGCCATTGCAGGTTGTTATATCATGTTTCAGAGTTCGAAATGCATTGAAGTAACTACTACCCAACCGTAAACAGTTTGAAGTCATATAAGAGAACTAAATCACTTTTCTAAATAGAAGTGGTAGTAACACCGTCAATACGCTTAGGCCTGGCTATGTGCAATAGTCAAATTAGCAGGTCTTTTCCAGCAGTTTGGCTCATTAAGTTCGATGATTTTCAACTAATAATTGGTTACGTCTTGTTTCTTCCATATAAGCGTTCATTTATAATAGCACGCTTGTTTTTGCCAACAGTGTTTTCATTACACCACGTTGCGCTGGCGGAAATAAGTTTGCAAATATTAGAAGCATTAAGGGAACTTAAATAATTACATTCATTGCGTGGCACAAAACCTAAGATGATACCTTCGGCAATATCTTAAATTAACAAATCAGATAAGATACACCTTCTTGCGTGTGGAGACGCTATGGATAATGCTTGCTTTAGATAATAAATGCCTAATCTTTGTTTTCGTAACTGTTCGGATTTGTCGGATTTGAGTATGTGACGATGACGAGGCGAGAAAACATATAGCACCTCTGCAGCACGACGTCGGTGCTGGACCGGACGAACCGTTCGAGAGGAAGCAGTAGAAAACGGATGTGTGAATACTGCACTCACTGCTCCGACAGGCACGCCGGCCTTACGCCGGCCTGGTCCCTGCTTTTACCCAGTGCGTTGCATTGGTGAAAGGGGATATATCAAGCACGCCAGAAACCTCACGGAATGAGAGTTCACCTTATGTCGATAGTACGAAAATAGCGTGTGCTGCGGCGGCGGTGGTGGTCTTGGCATTTTTAGCTTTTGTTAGCAAAGGCAGTGGTCAAAAAAAAGGAAATGGTTGGGAATGAGCGAAGAGAAAGAGTCGAACAGGTTTGACAAATGCGCAATCACTCGATCACCACCAGCAGCATCCGCACAACACACTCCCGGCTGGTTGTGTGGTTGCTTCGGGCCTATGTTGACGCACTTTTACCATGACCGTGGTTCTTTGCACTTCTGCTTCGGCCGCGGCCGGGAAGCTTACGGGGTCTGTGGCTCGGCCCGGTCGAGGACTTTCGTTGGTTGGGTGGCCGGCGGCCCGCTGCATCTGTTTGCGTGGCATCTATTTGTTTTTCGCCACACAGAAACACCGCGCTGAGACCCGGGCGCGCGCGCGTCGTTGGTAATGATAATGAAAACACAACCGGCTTTGGCGAGGGGGGGGGACCCCTTTGCCCGTGCTCGAACCGGCATGGTAACTTGCCACTCGGATAACCAGTAGCTGCTGAATATTTGTGCCGTGGAGCATGTCGACGAATGTCGTCAGTGTTGCGAAGCCCACGGAGAGCGCGCGAGCGCTGCGAGAGCGTGGCCACCCGACGTCTTGGAAGCTTTTCAGCCGCTTAGATAACTGGGCATTTGTGTGTGTGTGTGTGTGTGGCATATGTTACGTCGATGTAATAATATTGTTGTTGCTGTACTTTGCACCGGTTGGGTGCTGCGTCGAGCTTGTGTAGAAATTATCGATGAAATATACGATGACACGCCTGGTGGTTCAACTTTGCAGAAGGGGGTGGGTTTTATGTTGGTGCTCACTATCGATCGCAGCAGATGCGTGCGTGCTCTTTCCACGCTCATCTGCACTGTTCATCTTCTGCTGCTGATACGTCAGATATCAGTGGAAGGATTCTAGCGTGATTTTGAAGGGAACGAAATACGTAGAAATGCTATCAGTTCGCTGAACGCCAGCGGCAATCTTTCCGATGGATGGTATCTCTATGCTAATACAGATAACAAAATATATATTTTGGAATTCCAATAAACCCTAGATAATGTATTTCGGAGAAAAATGGCGACTTGTCGTTAATGTCATACGAAAACGATTACATTTGTGGGCCACTATGACAAATGTTACGCACATTTCGCTACGCGAGTCTGTTTTGAGTTGCTAAGCCACTATAACTATAAATGTAGGTTATGATCGAATCTCTCGCTGTATTGCGGTAGGGAAATCCCATCGCGGACCAGAGGACCGCGGCTTACAATGCAAACTTTTACTGTCTATTGTAAGCATCCGTCCAGTCATACCTTTTGCGTGGAATGAGCTTGCTTGGGGGAAAACTCGATCATTGTAGCAGTGGAGATGACTCATTTCGAGTAGTTGGAGACATCCGCTCCAAAGATTACGCACATCGCTAATCAATCGGGCACGTCTGACACGTTCGTTCGAGCAAAGAGTTTGCTTCTAGATGACACCGGGAACGTATTTTGCGTTAGGAAAGTTCAGCTCAGTCGTTCCATTTAATTTGTGCCGCTGCATAGACGTACGGTGGGAGCGTAGCATAGACGGGAAGTGTTAATAAAGCATGCGGTCTAGGGTGTTGCTGTAAATTCCGTTACGACTGTAGGAGCCTCTTTCGGCGATGTTACCCCATTAAGATGAATTTTAAATGGGAAGAATTGCTTATTCGACGAAAATTAGTGCAAATTCTTACTCAGCAATGTGCAGGGAGTGTTTTGGCTTTTTACAGCTGCGGAGCATAGGTCTCTCCAGTAGGGAGACTTGTTTGCTTGACACCGTTACCGCAAGGTGCGCGCACCAAAGACATGGCCGTAGCATTTTCTGAATTTTCTACAGCCTATTGCTCGAAACGAAATGGTGTGCCTATTGCCCGCTTTTACTTGCCTGCCCAATCGGGGAGACACGGGGTTGTGCTGTTCCTCGCCAAAGAAAGCGGATCGGCTCCACTAGCTCCCCTTCGCTATTCCTGCCTGCCTAATTATCTTCGCAGCCAACTCGAATAAATCTTTGCTGTTTGCCGCACGCTGGTGCAACACTTCGTGCCCGCGAAATAGCTCGCCGCGTTCCTTTGTCACACCGAGGCACTGTGTACTGCGTAGTACCGGCGTTGTCTGCTGGCGTTCTGGGGTTTCTTTATCATCTTTCAAACGTCCCAGCGCGCTCCGACCAACAACAACAGCACATTTCTGACGGTTGTTTGCAGCTGCCTGCTGGAGTCGTGCCCGTTGCCTTTTATTTGCTGTGTGTTGCGATACCTGTAGGATTATCATGCCCCCTTCTTCTGCCGGGTTGCTTCACTTCCTTGCAAGGCAGTTGACACACATACACACACAGACACACAAAGCCGCATTCGTCGGCGCCCGATGCGGATGTGCGTCGCTTCGATCACGTACTACATCGCGGGCGTACATATTATGCCGGATCTTTCGATTCGTTGAAATTGGAAAGGAAATCGTGTGCGCCGCCACCGCGCTCTGCTGCGGCGGCATCTCCTCGACCGATTCGGCACTCGCCTCCTTCGGTGCTGCTGCGCAATAAAATTGCAAATTGCGTGTCCATTGCTTCGGCGGGTTTGTTTTGGACTAGTTTACGTATTGTTTCTGCTCGTTTTTTTTTAGACAATATTGTCTCAAACAATCAATCCGCAAGATAGTTTGCGTTCTTTCATTTCACTTTTAAATCATAATTCTAGTACACGTTTTGTTCGCATCTGCTGAATTTGTGTGGATTGTTTTAAAAATGGAATCAAATATGCATTATTGTATTCACATATACGCAATAAAGAACACTTTTTACTTTATTTTCTAACTTATTCTATATTACAACAGAAAAGTGTTTCCTGTTAAAAACAAATTCGATTCGATTGTATGGATATGCTTCGCTTGGACTCACTAAAAACACAATCTTTATTAACTTTTGTCTCAATCGACTGAAATAATGGGCGGTGTGGTGTAAAAAATGCACAATTTCCGTTCGTAGCCCGAGGGAGACACAGAGTACGTGACCGTAAAGTAAAATCACTTATATTTGACATCTAAATGGTGCTGAAGATTGAATTTTGAATTCTCGCTTTACGTGAAATATTTCTAAAAATAATGTAAGCGGTGCACACTTTCATTATAGAAGATTGATGAAGATGATGACTTGAAACTACTTGAAATACTTGATATACTTTAAATAAAAATATATTTGAACGCAAATTTAAAAAGTAAGAACTTAGACAGTTTAGATTTTTTTTGTATTTATTGATAACAAAAACGATGTATATATTTTTTGCTTATTTTAATCCATTCGATTTACGATTGTTTTTTACTAAATCGATGCATTTTTACTTTGAAAATAATTGATATTTCAAATTGTGTTTTATTTAAACATGATCTAAAAAATGGAATAGGATTTATTTAGTGGATATTTGTAAATTTGTATATGTATTATCTTAATTTTCAATATTAAAAATAAAATAAACTGCTTACAACTGGTAGATTGACGTCAATTAATATTACCTAAGCTTCTGTTTCATGCTTCTAAGAAACGCTTCAATTTCGTTAGTGAAACGCTTAAAATCAACCCAGCAACAGCGCCACCTAGCGTAAGGTAGCTAAACGTGCTTGGTTCAATGCGTAGCGCCATCTGTTGGTGGGAGTTTGTGTATAGTTTTATTTCCTTACAATTGCACATTCATCGATTCGAAACAAATTTGGATTTTATTCATCATATTTTCCTGTTTGAAGCACTTTTTTTTCTATCGTTTCAACATTAAATGAAATTCAGACGGTGCAGATCGGTAAAGCAAAGATACGTAAACATCGGGCTGGCGACGACATAAACAATCAGTAATAGAATTCGAACCAAACATTATACATATACAGAGAGCGATGGAAATCGTCCCGTTATTTGCCGATCGGCCCAGCAGAAAGGACAACAGATCTACGACGAGTCGAATGTGCTGCAGGATGGCACACTGATCGATCTCTGCGGTGCGACCCTGCTGTGGCGTTCGGCCGAAGGTCTACGACATTCACCGGTACGTAGATTCAATCGAAGGGTAGTGGCTGGAAGATGTTGCCTCTCTTACAAGAAGACGCACTTTCTATTTTCGTTTCAGACGAAGAAAGACCTAGAAAAGTTAGTAGATGAAATCAATGCCGGCCGGCCCCAGTGCCCGGTGGGTCTAAACACGTTAGTTATTCCTAGAAAAGTGTCATTGGGTGATCACGTCAATCAGCCTTACGTATATCTCAACTGTGGTCACGTTCAAGGTAAGTGTGTTTATACATCCGAAGACTCTTCAAACTGGTTATATTTTAATGGATATGCATACAACGCATGCACATCGCGTTCGTCCATCAGGTCAGCATGGCTGGGGTCAGGATAAAAACACAAACGCCCGGCGGTGTCCGATGTGTCTGGAGGTCGGTCCGGTGGTCACGCTGTGTATGGGAGTGGAACCTGCATTTTATGTCGATTCCGGCCCGCCGACGTATGCGTTCAACCCGTGCGGTCACATGGCGACGGAGAAAACGGTCAAGTAATTATCCGCAACTAGGAAGCGATTATTGTCCGCATGTCATAGTGTGTGACGTAAAAGCTGCTCAAATACTGCAAACATGATTAACGGCAACACGCTGTCAGGCACGCCAGCCTTACGCCGGCCTGGTCCCTGCTTTTACCCAGTGCGTTGCATTGGTGAAAGGGGATATATCAAGCACGCCAGAAACCTCACGGAATGAGAGTTCACCTTATGTCGATAGTACGAAAATAGCGTGTGCTGCGGCGGCGGTGGTGGTCTTGGCATTTTTAGCTTTTGTTAGCAAAGGCAGTGGTCAAAAAAAAAGGAAATGGTTGGGAATGAGCGAAGAGAAAGAGTCGAACAGGTTTGACAAATGCGCAATCACTCGATCACCACCAGCAGCATCCGCACAACACACTCCCGGCTGGTTGTGTGGTTGCTTCGGGCCTATGTTGACGCACTTTTACCATGACCGTGGTTCTTTGCACTTCTGCTTCGGCCGCGGCCGGGAAGCTTATGGGGTCTGTGGCTCGGCCCGGTCGAGGACTTTCGTTGATTGGGTGGCCGGCGGCCCGCTGCATCTGTTTGCGTGGCATCTATTTGTTTTTCGCCACACAGAAACACCGCGCTGAGACCCGGGCGCGCGCGCGTCGTTGGTAATGATAATGAAAACACAACCGGCTTTGGCGAGGGGGGGGGACCCCTTTGCCCGTGCTCGAACCGGCATGGTAACTTGCCACTCGGATAACCAGTAGCTGCTGAATATTTGTGCCGTGGAGCATGTCGACGAATGTCGTCAGTGTTGCGAAGCCCACGGAGAGCGCGCGAGCGCTGCGAGAGCGTGGCCACCCGACGTCTTGGAAGCTTTTCAGCCGCTTAGATAACTGGGCATTTGTGTGTGTGTGTGTGTGTGGCATATGTTACGTCGATGTAATAATATTGTTGTTGCTGTACTTTGCACCGGTTGGGTGCTGCGTCGAGCTTGTGTAGAAATTATCGATGAAATATACGATGACACGCCTGGTGGTTCAACTTTGCAGAAGGGGGTGGGTTTTATGTTGGTGCTCACTATCGATCGCAGCAGATGCGTGCGTGCTCTTTCCACGCTCATCTGCACTGTTCATCTTCTGCTGCTGATACGTCAGATATCAGTGGAAGGATTCTAGCGTGATTTTGAAGGGAACGAAATACGTAGAAATGCTATCAGTTCGCTGAACGCCAGCGGCAATCTTTCCGATGGATGGTATCTCTATGCTAATACAGATAACAAAATATATATTTTGGAATTCCAATAAACCCTAGATAATGTATTTCGGAGAAAAATGGCGACTTGTCGTTAATGTCATACGAAAACGATTACATTTGTGGGCCACTATGACAAATGTTACGCACATTTTGAGAAAAATGGCGACTTGTCGTTAATGTCATACGAAAACGATTACATTTGTGGGCCACTATGACAAATGTTACGCACATTTAGCTACGAGAGTCTGTTTTGAGTTAGGTTACGATCGAATCTCTCGCTGTATTGCGGGAGGGAAATCCCATCGCGGACCAGAGGTGCGGCTTACAATGCAAACTTTTACTGTCTATTGTAAGCATCCGTCCAGTCATACCTTTTGCGTGGAATGAGCTTGCTTGGGGGAAAACTCGATCATTGTAGCAGTGGAGATGACTCATTTCGAGTAGTTGGAGACATCCGCTCCAAAGATTACGCACATCGCTAATCAATCGGGCACGTCTGACACGTTCGTTCGAGCAAAGAGTTTGCTTCTAGATGACACCGGGAACGTATTTTGCGTTAGGAAAGTTCAGCTCAGTCGTTCCATTTAATTTGTGCCGCTGCATAGACGTACGGTGGGAGCGTAGCATAGACGGGAAGTGTTAATAAAGCATGCGGTCTAGGGTGTTGCTGTAAATTCCGTTACAATTGTAGCAGCCTCTTTCGGCGATGTTACCCCGTTAAGATGAATTTTAAATGGGAAGAATTGCTTATTCGACGAAAATTAGTGCAAATTCTTACTCAGCAATGTGCAGGGAGTGTTTTGGCTTTTTACAGCTGCGGAGCATAGGTCTCTCCAGTAGGGAGACTTGTTTGCTTGACACCGTTACCGCAAGGTGCGCGCACCAAAGACATGGCCGTAGCATTTTCTGAATTTTCTACAGCCTATTGCTCGAAACGAAATGGTGTGCCTATTGCCCGCTTTTACTTGCCTGCCCAATCGGGGAGACACGGGGTTGTGCTGTTCCTCGCCAAAGAAAGCGGATCGGCTCCACTAGCTCCCCTTCGCTATTCCTGCCTGCCTAATTATCTTCGCAGCCAACTCGAATAAATCTTTGCTGTTTGCCGCACGCTGGTGCAACACTTCGTGCCCGCGAAATAGCTCGCCGCGTTCCTTTGTCACACCGAGGCACTGTGTACTGCGTAGTACCGGCGTTGTCTGCTGGCGTTCTGGGGTTTCTTTATCATCTTTCAAACGTCCCAGCGCGCTCCGACCAACAACAACAGCACATTTCTGACGGTTGTTTGCAGCTGCCTGCTGGAGTCGTGCCCGTTGCCTTTTATTTGCTGTGTGTTGCGATACCTGTAGGATTATCATGCCCCCTTCTTGTGCCGGGTTGCTTCACTTCCTTGCAAGGCAGTTGACACACATACACACACAGACACACAAAGCCGCTTTCGTCGGCGCCCGATGCGGATGTGCGTCGCTTCGATCACGTACTACATCGCGGGCGTACATATTATGCCGGATCTTTCGATTCGTTGAAATTGGAAAGGAAATCGTGTGCGCCGCCACCGCGCTCTGCTGCGGCGGCATCTCCTCGACCGATTCGGCACTCGCCTCCTTCGGTGCTGCTGCGCAATAAAATTGCAAATTGCGTGTCCATTGCTTCGGCGGGTTTGTTTTGGACTAGTTTACGTATTGTTTCTGCTCGTTTTTTTTTAGACAATATTGTCTCAAACAATCAATCCGCAAGATAGTTTGCGTTTTTTCATTTCACTTTTAAATCATAATTCTAGTACACGTTTTGTTCGCATCTGCTGAATTTGTGTGCATTGTTTTAAAAATGGAATCAAATATGCATTATTGTATTCACATATACGCAATAAAGAACACTTTTTACTTTATTTTCTAACTTATTCTATATTACAACAGAAAAGTGTTTCCTGTTAAAAACAAATTCGATTCGATTGTATGGATATGCTTCGCTTGGACTCACTAAAAACACAATCTTTATTAACTTTTGTCTCAATCGACTGAAATAATGGGCGGTGTGGTGTAAAAAATGCACAATTTCCGTTCGTAGCCCGAGGGAGACACAGAGTACGTGACCGTAAAGTAAAATAAATTATATTTGGCATCTAAATGGTGCTGAAGATTGAATTTTGAATTCTCGCTTTACGTGAAATATTTCTAAAAATAATTTAAGCGGTGCACACTTTCATTATAGAAGATTGATGATGATGATGACTTGAAACTACTTCAAATACTTGATATACTTTAAATAAAAATATATTTGAACGCAAATTTAAAAAGTAAGAACTTAGACAGTTTAGATTTTTTTGTATTTATTGATAACAAAAACGATGTATATATTTTTTGCTTATTTTAATCCATTCGATTTACGATTGTTTTTTACTAAATCGATGCATTTTTACTTTGAAAATAATTGATATTTTAAATTGTGTTTTATTTAAACATGATCTAAAAAAATGGAATAGGATTTATTTAGTGGATATTTGTAAATTTGTATATGTATTATCTTAATTTCCAATATTAAAAATAAAATAAACTGCTTACAACTGGTAGATTGACGTCAATTAATATTACCTAAGCTTCTGTTTCATGCTTCAATCGCACACGGCTAATTTTAGTGCAAACGAACAGAGAAATGATGGGAATAAAATGGAAACCCTGTCTAATGCTTCGAAGAGCGCACCCTATGTGGTGTGGTTAACCGTACACTTTCCTAGATTCTGTTTTCTGTTCTGTAGCATCCATAAGGAGCACGCATGCATTGAATGTGTTTTAAATGTTTCCATGTATGCTTTAGTTAAGCAGTAATGTTCCGTTTACGCTGTTTAAGCTCGAAATGAAAATTGATGAATTTAAACTGGTTATATTTTAATGGATATGCATACAACGCATGCACATCGCGTTCGTCCATCAGGTCAGCATGGCTGGGGTCAGGATAAAAACACAAACGCCCGGCGGTGTCCGATGTGTCTGGAGGTCGGTCCGGTGGTCACGCTGTGTATGGGAGTGGAACCTGCATTTTATGTCGATTCCGGCCCGCCGACGTATGCGTTCAACCCGTGCGGTCACATGGCGACGGAGAAAACGGTCAAGTAATTATCCGCAACTAGGAAGCGATTATTGTCCGCATGTCATAGTGTGTGACGTAAAAGCTGCTCAAATACTGCAAACATGATTAACGGCAACACGCTGTCCTTTTCTCTATCCCATCCTCTCGCGTTCTAGATACTGGGCGAATGTCGATATACCTCATGGTACCAACGGTTTCCAGTCCGTATGCCCGTTCTGCGCGACGCCGCTCGTAGGATCTCCCGGCTACATCAAGCTGATTTTCCAAGATAATTTAGACTAATTTCGCCATCATCTCGACCTCGACTGTTCTTCATCATATGGTCATCGTCTTTTCCCCCCATCGTCGTCATAAACGCGTCGTCGCGTCGTGTGTTACATTGTGCTCGGCCGTCTGTGTTTGAAGCGTGCACGAGAAACAAGAAACGCTTCAATTTCGTTAGTGAAACGCTTAAAATCAACCCAGCAACAGCGCCACCTAGCGTAAGGTAGCTAAACGTGTTTGGTTCAAATCGTAGCGCCATCTGTTGGTGGGAGTTTGTGTATAGTTTTATTTCCTTACAATTGCACATTCATCGATTCGAAACAAATTTTGATTTTATTCATTATATTTTCCTGTTTGAAGCACTTTTTTTCTATCGTTTCAACATTAAATGAAATTCAGACGGTGCAGATCGATAAAGCAAAGATACGTAAACATCGGGCGGGCGACGACATAAACAATCAGTAATAGAATTCGAACCAAACATTATACATATACAGAGAGCGATGGAAATCGTCCCGTTATTGATCACCAATCGCACACGGCTAATTTTAGTGCAAACGAACAGAGAAATGATGGGAATAAAATGGAAACCCTGTCTAATGCTTCGAAGAGTGCACCCGATGTGGTGTGGTTAACCGTACACTTTCGTAGATTCTGTTTTCTGTTCTGTAGCATCCATAAGGAGCACGCATGCATTGAATGTGTTTTTAATGTTTCCATGTATGCTTTAGTTAAGCAGTAATGTTCCGTTTACGCTGTTTAAGCTCGAAATGAAAATTGATGAATTTAAGCCTTACGTATATCTCAACTGTGGTCACGTTCAAGGTAAGTGTGTTTATACATCCGAAGACTCTTCAAACTGGTTATATTTTAATGGATATGCATACAACGCATGCACATCGCGTTCGTCCATCAGGTCAGCATGGCTGGGGTCAGGATAAAAACACAAACGCCCGGCGGTGTCCGATGTGTCTGGAGGTCGGTCCGGTGGTCACGCTGTGTATGGGAGTGGAACCTGCATTTTATGTCGATTCCGGCCCGCCGACGTATGCGTTCAACCCGTGCGGTCACATGGCGACGGAGAAAACGGTCAAGTAATTATCCGCAACTAGGAAGCGATTATTGTCCGCATGTCATAGTGTGTGACGTAAAAGCTGCTCAAATACTGCAAACATGATTAACGGCAACACGCTGTCTTTTTCTTCTCTATCCCATCTTCTCGCGTTCTAGATACTGGGCGAATGTCGATATACCTCATGGTACCAACGGTTTCCAGTCCGTATGCCCGTTCTGCGCGATAATGTTTCCATGTATGCTTTAGTTAAGCAGTAATGTTCCGTTTACGCTGTTTAAGCTCGAAATGAAAATTGATGAATTTAAATCGTAATCCAACTGCAGTGCGTATTTACGGTTATGGTGTAACATGTTTGAAATATCATCTTGTCTTAGATTAAATTGAATTCTCTCTATAGCTTCCGGGGTACGCATAGCCTGGATCCAGAGTTCGTGTTCGGTTGTGTAACTAAATGCGTGGAACAGCATGGATAAGGCGCACTGCATAGCGCACCTACTTAGCACATATACACACGCATTTGAACATATGTTCTTATCCCTGTGTGAGCGGGGCGACCAATGGTGTAGCACTGAATATGTTAGCAAACGTTTATCGTTGATTCTGTGTATGTGACGACTTCATCATTTTTTTCTTTCGTTCGGCACTAAGACTAATGTAAGGTAGAAAACATGCTTTTATTTTACGCTAAGATACGTCGCAGAAATTGCTTGATTTTCAAACATATTTTCGAACCGTTTCTGTTCTGTTCTTTTACGTTGTTTTCGGGTTGTTTCGAAACAAAATTTAAGATTTTATTGCAACCACGTAGCATAACAAAATATTATAGTTTGGTGATTTCTCTATTCATGTTTACTGAATTTAATTTCAAATTACTAGAGAATTGTATTGGTTGCGTTGAGATAAACAATAGCAAAGCGAAACGATTCATGTTTTGAAAGGAACTACGGAACACGAAACGAACGGAAACAGAGCGAGCAGCAAGCGATAGGAGAGGGAGAGACCATTTCGCTGATGCTTAAAATTAAATAATAAATCCCGAGTGATGAACAAAGCAGCATTAAACTAAGGGAAGCGTGCACGAAGTTTAAATTTTAGGGTATTATAGTGAATTCCGTTTGTTCTTGAGGTTCTGTGACCGCATTGAGGTATTGCGCTTCTCGTTTCTCGGCGGTGGGACGTACGCTACAAAATCAAGCAACGCAATGAAGTTACACGCAACAGATATGAAAAAGGAAAGCCCTACTACAGAAAAAAAGATAAACGATAAAACAATGGAAAAAGCTCCATTTACGAACGAACTTGTATATAGAGTACTGATAAGAGAATTGCATAAAATAATTAGATGAAGTAAGCGTGTGTGATGTGCGCGTCGTGAACAAAACAACAAATGCATTTTTTCCGTACGTATGAGAAATGATTGAGAAATTTTGATTATTTACACCCTTTCCCGGTCCCCTGAAATCGGTCACCCCTTCAACCGGCGGTAGTGTTTCGTTCCAGTGGGGAAATAATATAAATGCTTCTATCGACAACTCATCTGCTTGTCTGCACCGTCAGTTTTGGCAGCAATAACACAAATGGTAACGGTGGTGGACAAAAAAATATCGCATGATACAATAAGCAAGAAGAATCGTAAGACTTATAAGCATTTCATAATGTCTGTGAAAGGAATGGTGGACGTCGCTCATAAAGACTCATAAAGTCATGAAGCTCCACAATTTCTTACATCCGCCAGTAGTACAACTGCAACAGGTGACGTCCATGATGAGGAGCACTACAGATGCTCTTGTTTTGATATTTAGGAGCACTAATCTCAGGTTTAAATCTAGGGACTAATCTCAGGACTTCAGTACCTTAAACTAAAAGAAATTGTAAACTTTCCTTGTTTTTTGTTGTTCCTTGACAAAGGGTGTTTTTTGTTACAATGCTGTTATGAAGCTATGCAACAAAGGTTTGGACAATAATTTGAAGAATTGAAAGCAGAAATGCTACACTCGTACTACATCGTCTTTCATATTGCACAAAAACTTCAATAATGCTGAACTATAATTCAACAATACTTCAACATTCAATCTTCACCATTAATGAAGTATTCATTATATTTTAGTATAACCTCTTATATTTATAAGAATCGGAGTTCATAGCGAAGTTATCTAATTGATTGGTCCATCTTCATGTTGGCCTCATATTGACTTTTCATGTCGATGAATGAATAATTTATGTAGGTCCACATCTACCATTTGTGGATTTCTGAGACTTGATTATACCCGTACCGAGCTTGTCTGTCTTGCATACAGGCTGAGATTTGAACCTAAAACCAATTATTTGTTAGGTCATGCGCTGCGCACCTCGCACACGCGGCTGCACCAATAATAATAATCACCCAATTTATTATTTCCGATTGTTTCGCATATTATCGTTTCTCATGTCACTTCCAAGGCACTGTAACAGGTCGTGATGTTCCTGGCGGTGGCCGTAATTAGAAACCGTAATGTCTTATCACAAAGACGGTTCCCCGGCACTACCGCATGGCAAACATTTTAATTGCATACCGTCGTGCGCCATCTCGCCCGCGCCCTCACCTACACTCGCGAAAACAGTTGTCATCGTGTCAAGCTGTCAGCGAGAACACCCGGCGACGAAGATCGAATCAAGCGAGTATAGTCTCCTGGTAATCCCACGATTGTTTAAGTACCGCGAATACCGCGCGCGCTCTCTCTCTCCCTCTCCCGGTGGTGGTTTGTTGAAAAATCGTGCATCTGTCGGCAGTGGCAGTGTCATTTTTCAAGCAATTTAATGCTGCCAGCAGCTCCGAACCGGAAGCCGGTGGATCGCGCACCGGTAAAAGCAGCGGCCGTTGTTAGCCGGTGCGATGGCGCGGGGCGGGATACTTGTAGCAACGCGAAAACGGGAAGCGCACGGCAAACAGCGTCTTGATCTTCGTTATCATCCGGGATGGCTATAATTTTTAATTTATTAAACTCCCTTTCCCGTGGTACATCGCGCACCGGGCCCGGCATTATCGTCGTCATCCTGTTTCGGATTCGTTTCGGAAGGAACTGTAATAAGAAGCAGCACCACCGGCACGCTTTGTCACCGGAAGGAGATCGTTGCCTTTGCCCCTTCTCACATTCCGTTCCACCGCCCAGGACCACCACCATCATCCGACAAGTGTTGGGTCGGAACGTGCTGCTCCCGCGAGGCGAAGAGGAATTCAGTGCGCAGCGTCGTTTGTAGAATGCAACATGAAGAAGTGGGGTGGGTGTTAGGGTTGGGTGTCGAGAGGTATGCGCGTACACGATCCATTTCGTCGTTTGCATGCATTTTTCATCGATGCCATTCAGCGTTCGAGCCGGGATGAGAACCCGCGCATGGGGAGTGGGACATTCTTTTCAGTAAAGAGGGAGTAAAGGAGCGAATGGTTCGTGGGAGGATTAAGCTTAGTCGGTGGGTTCGTAGGACACGATGCGGTAGGATAATGCTGTTATGAAGCTATGCAACAAAGGTTTGGACAATAATTTGAAGAATTGAAAGCAGAAATGCTACACTCGTACTACAACGTCTTTCAGATTGCACAAAAACTTCAATAATGCTGAACTATAATTCAACATTACTTCAACATTCAACCTTGACCATTAATGAAGTATTCATTATATTTTAGTATAACGTCTTATATTTATAAGAATCGGAGTTCATAGCGAAGTTATCTAATTGAATGGTTCATCTTAGTTGGCCTAAGATCTAATTGAGTGGCGTCATATTGGCTTTTCATGTCGTTGATCTAATAATTTATGTAAGTCCACATCTACCATTTGTGGATTTTTGAGACTTGATTATACCCGTAGCAAGATATACATACAGGTTGAGGTCATGCGTTACGCTCCTCGTACACGCGGCTGCACCAATAATAATAATCAGCCAATTTATTATTTCCGATTGTTTCGCATATTATCATTTCTCATGTCACTTCCAAGGCACTGTAACAGGTCGTGATGTTCCTGGCGGTGGCCGTAATTAGAAACCGTAATGTCTTATCAAATCGATATCACACGACAATCAAACCGATGGTATACTGTAGAGCTACACAACCAAAACTGTTTTTGTTCAACGATTATAGTTCGATTACACCAGGTGGTTTTGGATGGAGCCTTATAATTAAAAACGAACGCCACGCAAATATGATATTTTGACAGCCAATTTCTAGATCCTTTTGGATAAGGATCGGAACGTAAACCTGAGGTGCAAAAAACCGGTTTTATGGTTGTGGG
>KZ071217.1:167250-177953 GCA_002091845.1 Anopheles cracens | reverse complement strand
TCTACACATCACATGGGAGTGACCATTCTCACATGAGTTGAAGTTAACAAAAACTGTCCATGCTAGTATGTTTGAACAGTTTGGAGTTGAACATGTATATCGCGATGTTTTAATAGGGTTCTGTTTCAATCGCCATTTTTGATAACACAAACCACGCCTCTTCCGACGATTTTTTTGTCTGGACTACGTTCCACCAGGCGGCGCTGCATGTTTCGCACCGCGAGAGAAGCGCCATCTGCTAGTGAAAATTATAATAATTCTAAAATATAACGGATTTTAGATGAGATAATCCGTTCAAACACATCATGTTGATACCCATTCGTGATCATATTCAATATGGGGTTCAAGTGATACATAATTCAAATAGTGTGCACATAAAAGTTTTTTTTTTAGCTAAAACCCCCAGGTAAGTATTGTTGAAGTTTGTCATTCTAGCTGTCACGAGTTACTTCCGTCACAACTGTATACCAAATCAGGAAAAGAAGTTTACAGACCTTTTAACGGTCATTGAATAAATTACTGAATCGAAACACTTTAAATGGAATCCTGCTTCATGACGGAACATGAACGTGAATGTTATACGTATATTATGCACTGAATACGATTAATTACATACTTTATAAATCATTCTTGCAGGTAGTAGCTCACCTCCGTCCGTGTCGAACCGACACCGAGCATGCCTGATCGTTACGATCGCTAATGTATTCAAACATATTTTCAGTCCCGTCGCCCAGCGAGTTCGTACGAGAATACATTTGAATGTTTCCTCTCGCTGCGAGCCTCACAGCATCCCATTCGCTCTCGCTCGCTGTCTCACTCGTTCGGGTCCGGAATATAGCACGAATTTGTGGCACCGGATTAGTAAGAGTCAGGCTGACCTTGTCACGGGAGTTCCGAGAGTGGACCAATGCCCCCCATAGATGAGATCAAAACTCCAAACCAGACGAGAGGCATTTTTGTTTTTGTTTTTTTGCCCGCAAACCAAACAGAAACCTGTTTTAATCAATTGCATAACGACTGCGGGGTGTTGGGTGTTCTTTGGCTTTGACGGAGGAGAACTTGAGTTAGTACGGTATTAACACTGCCTGCGTACGGGTGCTAATTGGCGGCTTGTTGAAGTGGTTACGGTGTAGGCTTCCTCGTTAGGGCTGTAACTTGTGCCATGCAGGAAGGTGTCGCGACGGATAGTGTGGCGCTGGAGGCGATCGAGAAGTTAGGGCCGCGGGAGAAATGGCGCATTGTGAAGAATATTGCTGTGCTCGGAATCGCTTTCATGATACACTTTACGGCGTTTCACGGTACGTCGAATCTGCAGAGCTCGCTGCACAATGACGGTTCACTGGGAGCGTACACGCTGGCCTGCATCTATGGATCGTTGATCTTGTCTAACCTGTTTCTGCCGGTGCTGGTGATAAGGTGAGGTTGTAAAAGACAGGCGGATGCTGAATAGCACGTGTTGACAGATAAGTTACTCATTACCGCTCGATACAGGCATCTCGGCTGCAAGTGGACGATCGTCGTATCGTTTATTGCCTACATGCCCTACATCGCGGCCCAGTTCTATCCGTCGTTTGCAACGCTCATCCCGAGCGGGCTGGCCGTGGGGTTCGGTGGAGGACCGCTCTGGTGTGCCAAATGCACCTACCTCTCGATCATCGCGGAAGCGTTCAGTGTGGCCACCCGACGAAAGGTCCGCACGGAGTATCTGATCGTGAAGTTTTTCAGTCTGTTTTTCGTCTTCTACCAGCTGGCGCAGGTGCTCGGAAATCTGATCTCGTTCACAGGTTCGTTCATGCGCAGCAGTCGCGATTACCTTGAGCTAAATCGCTATCAACATGCAAATGCGCGTTCCATTACTTTCAGTACTTTCCTACGGTGAGTCGGAGCCGGTGAATGGGACAATCGAATCGAGCGTCAATGTGTCGGTAACATGCGGCGCCCACTATGCGGCACCGATCCACCAGGAGGCACACGCGGCTATCGATTTGAAACGACCGGAACCGGAGCAGCTGAACCGACTGACCGGTATCTTCTTGGCGTGTATGGTTGTGGCAAGTGTTTCCGTGGCGTTGGGTGTAGATTCCCTTAAGAGGTAGTCCGGTGCGGTGTGATTCCTTGTGAATTTTTATACGACAGATTTATTGCCCACTTCCAGATACAATATGGTGCGAAAAAGCCCAAACAATGGGGTTTCCGGCATGAACACGCTCATCATAACGTTGCGACAGCTCAGCCACAAGTACCAGCTGCTGCTTCTTCCCATTGCAGCGTTTATCGGCATAGAACAAGCGTTTATAACTGCCGATTTCACGAAGGTAAGCATTGGCTCAATCAGTTAGGTTAGTCATCTCCATTTTGCAATCACTAACACACGTTTCGCAATCTTCGATTCGTTGCAGTCATTCGTGGCCTGTGGCCTCGGTATTAGCTATATAGGTTACGCGATGATTAGTTTCGGGTTGGCAAACACGGTAGCGGCCGCCCTCACGCCCTACATCACGAAACATCTCGGCAGGAGGTTGCTGATTCTGCTGACGTTCGTGTTTCATGCGGCCCTTATCGTGTTCATGTTGCTATGGACACCGACGAACGAGTACTACAAATATTCCATAATCGTCGCCTGCTGGGGACTGGCGGATGGCGTTTGGTTGATTCAAATCAATTGTAAGAAATTGGAAATGCTAAGCTGCTAGCATTGCTTGGAAATGGGATACATTATTTTGATATTTTTCAGCTTTAAGTGGCATTCTATTCCCGGGAAATGAGGAAGCCGCTTTCAGTAACTTTCGACTGTGGGAGGCGTGCGGCTCGGTGATCATGTACTCGGCCAGCTCGTTCTTTCCCACTTTTCACAAGCTGTTGTTTGTGCTAGGAATGATGATTGTTGGCACGATTGGGTAAGCGCAAGTGTGGAAGGAAACATCTGCTATAGAAATTTTTATTGAATTTTCTTCTTCATCTCAAGGTATGGTTCTATAGAGCTGATGGAGCATCGAGCAAAACGCATTGACCCTGGCAAACGCTTCGAGGTGGTTAGTCAAGAAGCGAACGAAAATTAAACGGCTGTGAACAAACCGTTGCTACCATCACAAAACTCAACTGAATGGACGATTTTAGTGTATTTGAAATTGCAAGTATAAATAAAGTAAAACTACTATTGTAACTCTAAAACTGCAGTGGAATGTCATTTAAAAAAACAATCAATATGGGTGAAATTATAA
The DNA here is from genome assembly GCA_002091845.1 of Anopheles cracens. Classification (NCBI taxonomy): domain Eukaryota; kingdom Metazoa; phylum Arthropoda; class Insecta; order Diptera; family Culicidae; genus Anopheles; species Anopheles cracens. The sequence continues at coordinate 174,732 of KZ071217.1, read as the reverse complement.
CATAATCTGACGAACAGATGGCGCTGTTACAACGAACAGGTATCGCCATCTGTTGGAAATTGTTGCACAGCAAATAGATGCTGAAGGCGTGGCTTGTCGCACAAAAATGGAGAGACATACAGTGAGTCTCACATTTATATCCTTACAACTTGAGAAATTTTTATTTGCCTTTAATGAAGGATACCCCATTAAGCATTAAGTTCTTTCTTACACGTTTGACCCCCCCTCCAAAAAAAAGGACACTTCGCGAGGATTTTACAAAATATTGCATTGCAAAATGTATTTTCCATAGGTTTCACTTACGCTCTCTCGTACAGGGGTACCTTAAATCTTAAGTTTTTTAACGCTCGACGCTTGATATGACGACCCGCCCAATGACTGTTTAATTCGACAACGTGGCTGCCTGCTAATAATGATCCTGCTTTGAACTCATGCTAAGCCAATTTGTGTTTGTGTCCTTTCTTCGACTCGTGCACTGTCATCCTTCCAAGGGAACCATATGCATTGTTTCCGCTGAAGATTTCGTTTGGCCTGCGACTCGAATGATTCCGTTCCTGATAACCCGTTCGAATGCGTTGATTATACGTGTTGTTAATGGTTTTATTTTGTGTGTACTCCACAGTTTTATAATATAAGGTGCATAAATTTGTTTACTTTCTCGTTCCGGCTCCTGCAACCGTTGGCGATTCTATGTGTTGTGTGTGGTTTTTGTTTGTGATGCTGCGCTGCGCTCTGCTTAATCTTTCCCATTATTTTATTTGACACATTTTCCTACCAACAGATATAGATTCTCCATTACGCGTATGATTGGACAAACATATAGCTTTGTTTTCGTTAAAACAAGAAATGTACAGTCGGGAATATGGCTGTGTTTACTGTTTTACAACAAACAGATCTTCTTCAGTTCAGGTTATTTCTGCTCGAAGCTACTAAACGAATGGATCTCCATGGCAACGAAACGTGTGTGTATGTAATGTGTGTGAAAGCAAACCATGTTGCTGAGGTTAAAGGCTGTGCTTGTGGCAAAGAGAACATAAACGGAGCTTGACGTCATGCTAGTGTTCGCTTCATTCATACAATATTGACACTCATGAGTAAGAGTCGGTACATCGTGTACATCGTGTTTAAATTTTGGTTATCTTACAATGATTGTTATCCGGGTTGTTCTCGTGCCGGCCGTGCGTCTGCCAGTTTTTCTATGTGTGTTGCTGTGGTTTAACATGCTGCTTCGGTATGTATGATCGTGTGGGTGATGTGTCCGATTCGATCGGGGCTGGTAGATTGGTTAGGGGCAGATTGAATGGATGTGGTACTTTTCGTGTATCTGTGTGCTGGTTGTCTTACGATAAAGATTAGGAACTTTGGTTTCACGAGTTCACACAAGATGCGCAATCATTCGAACAAAAAAAGAGAAGGAACGCTGGTCTTCCAAACTAGGCGGTGGAGTGAAGGTCTGGGTTGAAGGTAAACCAAAGCAAATCGTCTAAAATCGTGGAGTTCTTTAGCACAAGCGAAAGGATCAGAAGAAGTGTACACAACGAATTGATGCTACCCGTTCGTTTCTTACTCGCTCGTCGAAGTGGTAATGATACAAAAACACCTCCTCTCTCCCGAACGCTCATTTGCCCATTGCGACGGTCGTCGAAAGAATAATAGAACATGAAATAAAAACAATCTCATTACTCCTCGTTTTACAAACTAGTACTAACGTATCCTACATGTGTATACATATTCAGTATCGGAATGGCACCTTATGTTTTATATGGCTACGTTTCGCGATTAAAGTTTCTTTCCCCACCCATCCTGTCCATTCTTCCGCGTTTAAGTATTCTCCATCTTGAAGCTCTTCGACATCATGCGCACGGTGTTCTTCAGCGCCTGGCGTTTGTTGCAGAACCAGATGCGTATAACTTCCCGCTCGTACCCGAGCTGATGGGCTAGGCCGGTGATTTCGGTACCTAAAATCGAACGAGCCAAGAAAAAAAAGGATTTAGTATTAGTTCTTTAGTATCACCTTTCCGAGCCGAAGATCTTACCGGATGGGTGCGTGTTGCGTTCAAAGTGACCGTTCAGCAGCTCGAGGGCCTGCGGCGTAAAGGACGTCGTACATCGTGTTTAAATTTTGGTTATCTTACAATGATTGTTATCCGGGTTGTTCTCGTGCCGGCCGTGCGTCTGCCAGTTTTTCTATGTGTGTTGCTGTGGTTTAACATGCTGCTTCGGTATGTATGATCGTGTGGGTGATGTGTCCGATTCGATCGGGGCTGGTAGATTGGTTAGGGGCAGATTGAATGGATGTGGTACTTTTCGTGTATCTGTGTGCTGGTTGTCTTACGATAAAGATTAGGAACTTTGGTTTCACGAGTTCACACAAGATGCGCAATCATTCGAACAAAAAAAGAGAAGGAACGCTGGTCTTCCAAACTAGGCGGTGGAGTGAAGGTCTGGGTTGAAGGTAAACCAAAGCAAATCGTCTAAAATCGTGGAGTTCTTTAGCACAAGCGAAAGGATCAGAAGAAGTGTACACAACGAATTGATGCTACCCGTTCGTTTCTTACTCGCTCGTCGAAGTGGTAATGATACAAAAACACCTCCTCTCTCCCGAACGCTCATTTGCCCATTGCGACGGTCGTCGAAAGAATAATAGAACATGAAATAAAAACAATCTCATTACTCCTCGTTTTACAAACTAGTACTAACGTATCCTACATGTGTATACATATTCAGTATCGGAATGGCACCTTATGTTTTATATGGCTACGTTTCGCGATTAAAGTTTCTTTCCCCACCCATCCTGTCCATTCTTCCGCGTTTAAGTATTCTCCATCTTGAAGCTCTTCGACATCATGCGCACGGTGTTCTTCAGCGCCTGGCGTTTGTTGCAGAACCAGATGCGTATAACTTCCCGCTCGTACCCGAGCTGATGGGCTAGGCCGGTGATTTCGGTACCTAAAATCCGACGACAGCTGGAAGCTGCGAAGGGACCGGAGGGACCGGAGAGAGAGACATTATTGAACGCGCGTTATTGGCCACGACGGCAAGAGACGTGACCACAGCCCGAACTGATGGCAAATGTTTTACAATCATGTATAATGTAAAAGACGCGCTCCGTGCTCCGCGCACGCCGAGCGAACGCGACTAATAAAGCACATTAAGGGAAATGTTTAGCGTAAATTAAGCGTTAATAAAGAATGTCAAATTAATTGACTCGGAGAATGTGCCGGGAAGGAGGGCACGCAGAAGCCATAACAGCAAGAAAGGGGGGGGGGGGGGGGGGGGAAATTACGTTTATATCGTGGCGTAAACCGAAAGGAATGGAAAACGCAAGAAAAAAGGAAGAAAAATGGGAAAGAAACAAACGATAAGTGTCAAAACGGAAACAGTAAACGGGCGGATTGCCAAGCGGTCGTTCGCACTGCGGTTAATTAATGGTGATTAACCGCATCGGGAGGAACCGTCCGAAACGCTGTGCGAAACGAAAACAATGTCCTGGCAACCGTCCTCGTCCTCAACCTTCTTCCGTGCGAGTTGAGTTGGTGGGTAGTGGCAATTTTGAATTTGGGCGTACAATTGCAATCGGACATGGGCAAGAAGTACTCGAGATATCTTTGAAACGGCAAAACACTACTGTGGAATAGTGTCTTTTCGCTTTGTTCTAGTTGTTACTTGTCCTAATACTTCAATGGAGATTCGGAGGGGTTTTTAAAACATTGAAGTGGCTATATTACCTGCATATGGCGCTCTGGCTGTAGGCAGGTCCCTCGGTCACGGACAGGGCCTGCCCGACCTGAGTTTGCGTGAGGCCGAGCGACAGTCGCCGCAGTTTGAACGCCTTGGCGAACTCCTTGATGTCGTCCAGATCGATACCGTCCACCACGTTGCAATTAGTTTGATTGATTGTTAACTCATCTGTACCGATCGAGGACGAACCCGTGGCGCACAGCAGAACCGGCAAGGGAATTGACAAGAAAGAGATGGAGAGAGAGAGAGAGAGAAGAGAGGGAGAGAAAATTAAACCAATATAGCAAGCCCGACGACAGCTGGAAGCTGCGAAGGGACCGGAGGGACCGGAGAGAGAGACATTATTGAACGCGCGTTATTGGCCACGACGGCAAGAGACGTGACCACAGCCCGAACCGATGGCAAATGTTTTACAATCATGTATAATGTAAAAGACGCGCTCCGTGCTCCGCGCACGCCGAGCGAACGCGACTAATAAAGCACATTAAGGGAAATGTTTAGCGTAAATTAAGCGTTAATAAAGAATGTCAAATTAATTGACTCGGAGAATGTGCCGGGAAGGAGGGCACGCAGAAGCCATAACAGCAAGAAAGGGGGGGGGGGGTAACACATAGTGATTCACGGAATGAGCGTGTGTGTGTGTGACGAAAAAGAAGCTAAACCTTTATTTCAATTCATTGACTGAATGTGGTGAATTATGGAGGCTAAAGGAGGAAGATACAGCTCACAGCAGAAGCAGCTCATTGTGGGCCGTAATCAGTAATCAGACCGATCAAGATTGATGATCGAGTGTGCGGGGAACTTCGAGTTTCGATAAATATTAATTGCGTGCAATGGGCCGATTGAAATTGATTCGTCTCTGGCAGTTTAAAGTTTAGTGAGCAAGCTAAAATCAGAAGACCTAAACCTTTGGCTTACTTGGATGCTCTTCCAGGAACTCGTGGTTCGAGGCGTCATCGTCGTCGTCGTCGCTGTGCGAGAGGCGCCCGGTCGAGCCGGCCGGGCTCAGTTTGGGCGGCGGTGTGCTGGCCGCACTGTGGTGCGGTCGCTTCTGCAGCGGATGGTGCTGGGCGCCGCTGCTGCCGACGGTGCTCGGCTTCTCCAGGTCCAGCTCGTCGGCCGAGCCCATCCGGTGGTGGTGATGCTGGTGGTGCTGCTCGATCAGCTCCAGCTCGCAGGACCCGGGCCTGCCGGTCGACCCCGGTGCCGACGGTCCCGAGGAGGAATGATGGTGCGGTGGTGAGTGGAGCGGGTGGGCCGACTCCTTGGCTATGCCGGACCCGGACGATCCCGCCGGCGAGAGCTTCGACTTGGCCGTGATCAGATCACTGCTACTCGGTAGACCAAGTCTGCTGGTTGGAAAGGTTGGAGGACACATGTTGGATGACCAACGTGAGCAACGCGACCATTGGAGACATTCGCTGCCATGTGCTGCTGCGATGCGCTAGAACCTACCTGTTGATTGCGCTGTCCGATGGCGAGCGTGGACTCGTCGCGCTGATGGCACCGTGGACGACGCTGACTTGCAGGTGGCCGTTGCTGGAGTGCCCGCTGCCACTGCTGCCCGGCGTGGTACAGCTGATGGTGGCCGGCGGCGACAGGGTCCGCTTCAATGGCATCGATTTGTCGTACGGTGAGGACGAGCAGGAGGCATAGCTAGCCGGCCGGCTGAGCGTGCCGGACACCGGTGGGGAGGAAGCGGTCAGAGAGATGCGCTTCGGCGACTCACCGGCCTGTAGCTTCGTCCGGTGCAGGTCGGGCGTCATCCGACCGGCCCCGGCGTGACCCAGCGAGTTCGAGGTGGAGGTGGAGGAGGAGGACAGGGAGTGGGCGCCACCGGGCTGGTGTTGCTGTCGGTGCGCGTCATGATGCACGGAGGACAGACAGCTCGCACCCGTCACCGTGGCCGACGACGCGGAGTTCGGCTTGTACTTCACGTCGCCATGGTGAAGGTGGTGTTGGTGGTGATGGTGGTTACCGTAGTGCATCGCGCCCTTAGGGGAGTGCTGCTGCGGTTGCTGCAGCGTGTGGGCCCCGGAGGCGGACGCTAGCAGCTGGGTTGAAAGCAACCCACCGCTGGAGGTGGGTCCCGATGTGTCGCGCGGCGCAGCGAAGAGACCACCAGTGGCAGCTGCCGCGGCCGCCGCGGCCTGTGCCGCCTGCGAGTTGAGCGTCTCGTTGAGGGAGTTGTTGAAGTTCAGCGACTGCAGCAACGCCTCGCTGCTCATGTTCGATATCACCTGCTGTCCGACCGGGATCGTAAGAATCGTCTGCGTGGCAATTCCTGCGGGAACGAGAGCGAGTACCAGCGTAAGAACCCCTGTGTTTTTGAGACCGAACTCCACGATCGGAGACTACCTTGGGAGGTCGGTATTAGTAGCTGAGCACCCTGGATTCCCTGCATGATCTGCCCCGACGCCAGCAGCAGCTGGGGCATTTGGGGAGCGGCCGCCGCAATCGGGGCCGCCGGTCCCAGCCCCAACACCTGCGGGCTGTGGCTCTGACCCGACAGGCTCAGGTTGAGCGGGGAGTTGCCCAGCAGCGGCGACGTTGGAAGTCCTAAACTCGGGCCCAACACGCTGGCCCCCGTCAGCTGCGCGAGACTCTGCAGCTTCTGCAGATTTAACATATCTTGCACTGGAAGAAATCGGTATGTTAACCATCGCCTCGGTCGGTAAAGCGTTGGTGGAGGGGGTGGGGAGTCGTGTTCGATATGTACTCACTAGTTCCATTAAGGTGTACTTGTGCAGCGGCAACGGCAGCGGCCGCGGCGGCCGCCGTCGTCGAGGTCGAGCTCGGCCCGGTCGGCATCGAGAGCGGCGACATCTTGTCCTGCGATGTCCGATGGATTCCCGTCGGCTTGCTGCTGCTACTGCTGCACCGACCACCGTCCAGGTCGCCCGACGCCGGACTCAGGAAGGGACTGTTCGACCGGCTACAGTGCTCACTGCGTCTTCTATTCTGTAATGTGAAAACGTGGAGATTATGACGAATTATTAGTGATATGATTGTGCTGCGATGTTTCCTAGAAAAGCTGCTAAATTGTTTTGAAGTAGGGGAAGGATCTTCTATCTTTGGACTCTTTTAGGTTACGGCGTGAGACTTGAAAGACTTAATTGATTTTTTTGTTTTCCTAGATAGATAACTGTAACTGTACATTGTAAGTGTGCGAGACTGTTAAAAATATGCATCATAGAGAGACTTTCTCCATTGGGAAGGTACTACCTTTGGCAGGTTTCACCACAATACGTTTAAAACGTGCCAACTGGTGACACAACTAGCTAAGAACAAAACTTTTCCCCGATATCAAGCACCTCAGTGAAACATGTTAAAAAATGTTCTTCTAAAGACGATTAAAAAACCACAGAAATCCATCTCAAACGAACATGTTGCACTACCAGTGGTCACCTTACCGTACAACTCCCACAACAAAACGCGCAGTAAATAACTGTTCCGTTCGAAAAACGAGAAAAACAATCTCGAACGATTCACATACTCGGCGAACTCGGTGTGTGGTATTTGTTAGCTGTCTTTTTTATTTTATTCTGCTGTTTGTCTCCCTTCCCACAATTGCACATAATGTATCCTAATAACGGAGCATGCGGGGAAATGAACAGTTCTGGCACTTGAACTCTCTCTCTAAATGCTAACATGAAACTCTCGTTGATCCCGTTCACCGCTGGGCGAACGACTTCCGTTCCGTCGAGGAAGGCGTGACTTCATATTTTCATGCTTTCCCTA
>KZ071217.1:144408-162538 GCA_002091845.1 Anopheles cracens | reverse complement strand
CGTTTTTGCATCGCGCGTTCCTCCCAGCTGTCTTTAGCGTTGCTGTGCGAGTGACGGCCAGTCAGGAATCATGATTACTCGCCGTATGCTCTTACACCCGGGGGTGGGAGGGAGTTTTTTTTCGTTCTGGATCGTGGAGTGGTGTGTGCCACCCGTGCGCCGTACGTGTATCGGCGGTATATTGATGAACGAGGAGGGGACGGGATTCAACCACCCATCCGACCCACCCACCCACATTAACCCAGATGGACGCTGTCCATGAGGTGATCAGCCTCGAAAAGACCAGCGCGGAAGATATCAAACCGGGGAGGGGTTGGCAGAACCGCTCGCCCCCCACCAAAACACCACCCACCCAGTCCCGTCGTCGTCGGCATAATAATCGCCATAATGATATAAGGCGTGGGTGTTTTAAATTCAGTTACCATCCAGCGGACGGCACGATGTGTGTAGATTTTTATTTTCTCCTTCTTTTTTCACCCCGCCACCCATTTTTTCCGCACCCCCTTTCACTCTCATGCGGTAGGACGCGCGGGGTGCGAGATGAGTCGCTGTTGATGTTGATTACGATCAACAATAAAGTCGAACCCAAACGTTGTCCGCACACCGACACCGTGCTGGACAGCCGGGTTGGAATATGACGTTGGAAAAGCGAACCGAAGGATGGAAGAGGGGGGAGAAAAACTGAACGCGCGAAATTGCGCGCCAGCGGAACAAAGCAGTCCGGCATGAGATACAAGAGAGAGAGAGATAGAGAGTGAAAGAAAACTAAAAATTACCATTTTTTTAACGAAAAAAAAAGAAAAATCATCCATACATGTATAGGACCCACCAGGTGATGGTGGAGGCGCACGGCGATAGAGTCATTTTCTCTGCGCGAAATCATTCAAATGAGTAAATTAACCCTTCGTGATGCAAAGGTAATTGTTTGGTTTCACTAGCTATATTATTAGACTTTAATTTGACTGAGTTTTAAGGGAAAATGATCGATTCTTTTAATGCTCTTCTCACCTCCTTGTAGTTACATTACTCGTCAATAGATGGCGCCCTGCATCGAGCCGTTTTGCCTATGGTTGCTATGATTTTTGCTATGGTTTTTTCTTTCAATTTATTCACACTGTGTTTATTTCAGCGTTTAAATTGGTTATGTGTTTAACATAATCTTAGGGAGATCTTCATGAAAATAGGATAAAATGCTAATATAACTCCTTTGAATCGGTAAGGTTACAGCAAGTAATAGCAAGCGTTTTGAGTGTTGGTCAATTGGTAGCCCAGTCAAGGGTTAAGGAGAACAAAAAAACACACACATAGTGCTCATATATCCCTCCAGCGTAAGGACTCGGGGCGCGAACGAGGACACGATTTACCTTTCCCCGTCCGGCCGACGGGAAGGTTTGACATTCGTCGCGTTCAGCCAGCTCGTTCGTTCGATGGGTGTCCGATAGAACGGACGAACGGGCGATCCAGCAGCCAGCGAATGGTCAGATGTTGGACGGACTTCGCGGACACCGTCGCCGCGGAATAGACACTCCACGCTTCCCCTGCTCTCGTTCACACATACACACACACACACATGACTCTAAAAAAAGCGAGAAAAAACGCCGATCCAATATGTGTTCCCCTGGCAGACGAAGACGATAAAAAAGTCCGCTGACAGGACACGTCCACCGAGCCCACCCACCCAGAGGACGAGGGCAGCAAGCGGGGCCATGCGCGACCGGGAATTTGACTTTTTCATTCCAGCAGGGTGCCGGAATGGCCACCTCTCGTTCGTGCAGCGATGTTTATAATGTGTGCAATGCTAATGCTTTATTACGTTGACTTTTTTTCTCTACTTTGTCGCCCCACCCATCTAACCACCCCCTCATCACCTTCCTGTGTCCTCATTCTATCCGCGAAACCCTTCTCAATTATCTTCACGTCTCTTTTTGCTGCATTTTTCTCCCCAAACGCGCGTGTGTGTGTGTGTGTGTGTCGCGCGGGGTGCGAGATGAGTCGCTGTTGATGTTGATTACGATCAACAATAAAGTCGAACCCAAACGTTGTCCGCACACCGACACCGTGCTGGACAGCCGGGTTGGAATATGACGTTGGAAAAGCGAACCGAAGGATGGAAGAGGGGGGAGAAAAACTGAACGCGCGAAATTGCGCGCCAGCGGAACAAAGCAGTCCGGCATGAGATACAAGAGAGAGAGAGATAGAGAGTGAAAGAAAACTAAAAATTACCATTTTTTTAACGAAAAAAAAGAAAAATCATCCATACATGTATAGGACCCACCAGGTGATGGTGGAGGCGCACGGCGATAGAGTCATTTTCTCTGCGCGAAATCATTCAAATGAGTAAATTAACCCTTCGTGATGCAAAGGTAATTGTTTGGTTTCACTAGCTATATTATTAGACTTTAATTTGACTGAGTTTTAAGGGAAAATGATCGATTCTTTTAATGCTCTTCTCACCTCCTTGTAGTTACATTACTCGTCAATAGATGGCGCCCTGCATCGAGCCGTTTTGCCTATGGTTGCTATGATTTTTGCTATGGTTTTTTCTTTCAATTTATTCACACTGTGTTTATTTCAGCGTTTAAATTGGTTATGTGTTTAACATAATCTTAGGGAGATCTTCATGAAAATAGGATAAAATGCTAATATAACTCCTTTGAATCGGTAAGGTTACAGCAAGTAATAGCAAGCGTTTTGAGTGTTGGTCAATTGGTAGCCCAGTCAAGGGTTAAGGAGAACAAAAAAACACACACATAGTGCTCATATATCCCTCCAGATGTCCAAGGCCTGCTAAGGGTGGCGTTTTTGCATCGCGCGTTCCTCCCAGCTGTCTTTAGCGTTGCTGTGCGAGTGACGGCCAGTCAGGAATCATGATTACTCGCCGTATGCTCTTACACCCGGGGGTGGGAGGGAGTTTTTTTTCGTTCTGGATCGTGGAGTGGTGTGTGCCACCCGTGCGCCGTACGTGTATCGGCGGTATATTGATGAACGAGGAGGGGACGGGATTCAACCACCCATCCGACCCACCCACCCACATTAACCCAGATGGACGCTGTCCATGAGGTGATCAGCCTCGAAAAGACCAGCGCGGAAGATATCAAACCGGGGAGGGGTTGGCAGAACCGCTCGCCCCCCACCAAAACACCACCCACCCAGTCCCGTCGTCGTCGGCATAATAATCGCCATAATGATATAAGGCGTGGGTGTTTTAAATTCAGTTACCATCCAGCGGACGGCACGATGTGTGTAGATTTTTATTTTCTCCTTCTTTTTTCACCCCGCCACCCATTTTTTCCGCACCCCCTTTCACTACTCACTAAATTATTCACTATAGAAGATGAAGCTTTATATGCGTACTGTGCGGGGAAATTGATGAAAGACCATAAGGATTTTTTTGTAAACTGTGATTGAAGATCGATGAGTTACATACCTAGTAGTTCTATGAGTAGAAGTGGAACTGAATTGTGTAATCTGATGTATCGTTTTTCAAGGTTGGCAATATTTGTCAATAACATGTTCTTTTATGTCATTATCGTATGGTTTTCAGAGTATTTATCTCTTTTGATATGTTCTTGGTATGGAAAAGAAAAGTGCCACTGAGCTATGTCCTTTGCATTCGGAATCAATATGTCTCGTAAAGTTTAAACGTTTAAAAACGATAATGTTGTTGACATATTCACAAAGAATTTAACTCAGATAAAAAAAATCAATAAAAGTTTCATTATTATTGGTAGTCTAACTCATGCGATATGATTTTGAAATTCACAATGTAGCATTTCGTAAAGATAACAAAAAAGGTACATTACTAGGAATAATACTTTTAACTAGAATGAACCGATCTTTCCCAATAAAGCGTGCATACTTTGTGTACCAAAAAACACTGAAGGCTTACTTGCAGACCCCCGAATGCATAAATTTACTACCACTTCCCCCCCCACGCATCGATTCCTCCCGCGTTTGCCTCACTCGGAAAGCTCGCGGACATTTTCCTCCACCGAAGCAGGCGCTGCCACGTGCTTTCAGCTTCCTTCGCGTAGCCGAAGAGTTATGCGCGATGGTGTTTTAATTTATCTGTGTTTTTATGTTTTGTTTTTGTTTTGTTTTTGTGTGTGTGTGTCGGTGTGTTTTCATCCGGCGTGGGCCAGTTACTTTCCAACCGGTGGAATCGGTGGAAGGATCGTAATTTCATTTTTTCCATAATTTCTTTTCGTCCGTTTGGGCTGCTGCTGCTGCGTACCCACCAGGCCCTTCTGCGTAAGCTTCTGGCGTGGAGGAAAGTTGCTGTTTTCCGCGCTGTGCTGTGCGCGCGCGGTGTATTATTTCGTTTCATCGTAGTTTGCTGCGGGTTTTTTTTTCTCGCCGCGCCGTGGACTGATTTTCATTCGATTTCCCCCCGGTCCACCCGCAGACACACACACCAGTTGTGTTTTTTTTGCTCTCTCTCTCTCGCTGGCGCTGTTGTTGTGTCCTTCGGCGCACCGTCCATATTTCACACCGGCAAAGGTGTGATTCGGACAAAATATTGCAGCCGTTATCAAATTTTGCCCGTGCCGCCGCAGCTTCAGACGGCGGCCGGGCTTAGAAGCAGCAGTTTTCCGGCGCAGTTTGTGCCGGCGAATATTGATGGCAGCTTAGAGATGTGGAGCCGTACCACGGGGCGCACCAAGTGGAACCCCGTTTTTCGTCCTAAAATAAGAGCTTTTTTTCTTCTACTCCTGTATGCGCTTTTTTCATTTCGTGCGCAAGTTTGATTGGATTGGGCCGTAGCGGGATTTGGCTGTTTTCCCAGCGCTTTTTTTTTGTTGCTTCTCATGTGGCCAGTGCGCGCGTTGATGCTTTGCATGAATTAATATCTTCGTGTGCGGAATTGCGCGCCTGTAAAATGTAACGTCGTTTGCATCGTTATGGGCGGGGGGTTTCGGGTTTGGTGTGTTTTTCGTCTGCATAGATGCTGTCCGGCGCGGACGATAAAGTGAGCACATCACGTGTACACTTTACGATCGTTCGCGATGGTCGTATTTCATGCGCCGAAATTGTATTCTAGCACAGCAGATTGCGCTTATTGCAGAGCGCACAGTGGGTTTTGTGAAGCAACTATTCATTACACTAAATTATTCCATACTCACTAAATTATTCACTATAGAAGATGAAGCTTTATATGCGTACTGTGCGGGGAAATTGCCCGGCATTAGGAGTCGTGGTGTGCGTCCGGCGAACTGTGTCGCGACTCCAGTTTAGTCCCGTTTCCCACTCGGACCCCAAACGAGGGGGGGAGGGGCACGAGGATGAAGTGTTTTACTCGTTTCCTCTCGGGTAGATAGGCCGTTCGCCAAAATTGGCGCTTCTGGCCGGTGGACTCGATTGGAGGATGATGCAACGGTGTGCGTATTTTTTTTGGTGGTGCCATTTTCTTCGTGCTCCATTTTTTCCCCCCGGTGTGTGTGTTGCACGAAAGAGCAACTTCTTATTATGTACCATATGGCGATGTTTTTTACTTGATCGCATTTTAGTCGCTGTGTGTGTGTGTGTGTGTGCTGGCTTCCTTCGAATACACCCAGGATGCGACAAATTCCGAGCTACTTGACAACGGGGACGTGATTTTTTGTCGATAAAGTGACCAATGTGAACGGGACAGGACACCCTTCCCATTGGACATTCCCCGGAACAACTCAATAATGGATTGGCAATCGATGGGCAGGTTCTAGTCCCCTAGTACTTATGAAAGGGTTTTTTTTGTGGTGGAAATGATGGGAGGGACGGTTGAAGTGCTTTAGTTCGTAATCATAAATCCTCGGAGATCGTCCGTATCAAATCGCTTTTTAAGAGTAATTCGTGCGGAGGATGAGAATTAAAATGAACTATACTTAAAAAAATACTGAAAAAATCAGATGGAATTTCAAATCTCTACCTCAATCCAAGCTATGACAAATTACGAAGCTCTGCGTGACAGTGAAAAGCCACTTCCATGTTCGCGAGTCAACATCATCATCATCACAGCCGTTAATAAATGTGTGCTATCATACCGTAATAATTGGAAAGGAATTGCATCTGGATTGCAGAGGCCCTCTCACCATCCCAAACCACCAGCGTGCCGAATGGAAATCCCCATCCCGAATCCCGAATGTCACCGGGGATAATATTTGGGTGATATTTTGATCCCTGCCAATGTGGCTGTTGCGGTGGTAGGCAAAAAAAGGACACTTCGCGAGGATTTTACAAAATATTGCATTGCAAAATGTATTTTCCATAGGTTTCACTTACGCTCTCTCGTACAGGGGTACCTTAAATCTTAAGTTTTTTAACGCTCGACGCTTGATATGACGACCCGCCCAATGACTGTTTAATTCGACAACGTGGCTGCCTGCTAATAATGATCCTGCTTTGAACTCATGCTAAGCCAATTTGTGTTTGTGTCCTTTCTTCGACTCGTGCACTGTCATCCTTCCAAGGGAACCATATGCATTGTTTCCGCTGAAGATTTCGTTTGGCCTGCGACTCGAATGATTCCGTTCCTGATAACCCGTTCGAATGCGTTGATTATACGTGTTGTTAATGGTTTTATTTTGTGTGTACTCCACAGTTTTATAATATAAGGTGCATAAATTTGTTTACTTTCTCGTTCCGGCTCCTGCAACCGTTGGCGATTCTATGTGTTGTGTGTGGTTTTTGTTTGTGATGCTGCGCTGCGCTCTGCTTAATCTTTCCCATTATTTTATTTGACACATTTTCCTACCAACAGATATAGATTCTCCATTACGCGTATGATTGGACAAACATATAGCTTTGTTTTCGTTAAAACAAGAAATGTACAGTCGGGAATATGGCTGTGTTTACTGTTTTACAACAAACAGATCTTCTTCAGTTCAGGTTATTTCTGCTCGAAGCTACTAAACGAATGGATCTCCATGGCAACGAAACGTGTGTGTATGTAATGTGTGTGAAAGCAAACCATGTTGCTGAGGTTAAAGGCTGTGCTTGTGGCAAAGAGAACATAAACGGAGCTTGACGTCATGTAGACATTTTCATTGAGTTTTCTTCTTCATCTTAAGGTATGGTTCTATAGAGCTGATGGAGCATCGAGCAAAACGCATTGACCCTGGCAAACGCTTCGAGGTGGTTAGTCAAGAAGCGAACGAAAATTAAACGGCTGTGAACAAACCGTTGCTACCATCACAAAACTCAACTGAATGGACGATTTTAGTGTATTTGAAATTGCAAGTATAAATAAAGTAAACCAATTATTATAACTCTAAAACTGCAGTAGAATGTCATTTGAAAAAAAAAACAATCAATATGGGTGAAATGAAAGAACATAATCTGACGAACAGATGGCGCTGCTACAACGCACAGGTATCGCCATCTGTTGGAAATTGTTGTACAACAAAATAGATGCTGAAGGCGTGGCTTGTCGCACAAAAATGGCGAGACATACAGTGAGTCTCACATTTATATCCTAACAAATTGATAAATTATTATTTGCCTTTAATGAAGGATACCCCATCCTAAGGATACCCTATTAAGCATTAAGTTCTTTCTTACACGTTTGACCCCCCCCCTCCAAAAAAAGGACACTTCGCGAGGATTTTACAAAATATTGCATTGCAAAATGTATTTTCCATAGGTTTCACTTACGCTCTCTCGTACAGGGGTACCTTAAATCTTAAGTTTTTTAACGCTCGACGCTTGATATGACGACCCGCCCGTGTGAGTGTTTTTTTTTTCGTTTGTATGTGGAGGCAATCGCGTATAGGTCGTCGATCCGGTGTGTTGTTCAGAGTCGGGGGAGGCGAGCAACATCGCGTTTTACGTTTATATCGTGGCGTAAACCGAAAGGAATGGAAAACGCAAGAAAAAAGGAAGAAAAATGGGAAAGAAACAAACGATAAGTGTCAAAACGGAAACAGTAAACGGGCGGATTGCCAAGCGGTCGTTCGCACTGCGGTTAATTAATGGTGATTAACCGCATCGGGAGGAACCGTCCGAAACGCTGTGCGAAACGAAAACAATGTCCTGGCAACCGCCTGTCCATTCTTCCGCGTTTAAGTATTCTCCATCTTGAAGCTCTTCGACATCATGCGCACGGTGTTCTTCAGCGCCTGGCGTTTGTTGCAGAACCAGATGCGTATAACTTCCCGCTCGTACCCGAGCTGATGGGCTAGGCCGGTGATTTCGGTACCTAAAATCGAACGAGCCAAGAAAAAAAAGGATTTAGTATTAGTTCTTTAGTATCACCTTTCCGAGCCGAAGATCTTACCGGATGGGTGCGTGTTGCGTTCAAAGTGACCGTTCAGCAGCTCGAGGGCCTGCGGCGTAAAGGACGTCCTTCGTTTCCGTTTCTTGGACGGTTCAACACCGATAAAGTCCGGCACGTGGTTCTGCCCGGATTTGTACCTAGACGAATGGCTGGACAGGCACAGTGTTGGAAGAGAAAAGAGAGTTTAAAAACCGTGCGCTTTCCACGCGTACGTACACGATCGACAACAATGTAACTGACTCTAGCAAGGTGCCCAAAACAAAGGTGGTAATGGATGCGAACTGAACGCACTACTCTAGGCACGGGGCTTACCTTTCTTCGGCTTCCTTCATCCAACGCTCGAGCACTGGCTTGATTTTTTGTGCACTTTTGGGAGTAATGTCTAACTTTTCAAACCTGCGCGATTTGGGTTGTGTTCGGAGAGGGGGAAGAGAGAAAAAGAGAAAGAGAAAGAGCGAGAGAGAGAAAAGAATGAAAACGAAGAAAAGGAAACATATAAATATACAAAAACGAATTGAAGAAAGATGACACAAAAATCGTGAAATTAAAAACAACTCAATCCAAAACCAATACTGCGAGCCTGCTGTCCTATTCGCTATAGTTATTGGAGGGCCCATCGGAACAAGGTAACAAGGTGTGGCTTAAGTAGGTGAAGTAAGGTACATAAGTTTGCCAGGACATTGATGAAAGTGTTTGCACTGATGCTAACGGTGAGTTGAGAATTGGAAAATCGAAAGTAATTAGTGAGAAAAAAAAACAGAAAACGAAAGAAAACAAAAGGAAACACAATGTACTGGCGAAACGATGAGAGAAGGAACGAAAGAGAACTGAACTTGAAACTATAAAACTATATTCAAACGGAAGCGTAAACAACATAGAATAAAGAAAGCAACAAGGCTTACCTTAGGGATAAGAGAAACACACCATATCATTACAGGGAAAAATGCATTTCCATTCGAAGTTTCTACGATCTACTCTACAAAACATGGTGACAGATCTTCTCGAACCAATTCTTGTCCCTTAATTCCTCCTAACGCAACCCTACCGCTACGGTTTGATTAACGCTCATTAAACAAAAGTTAATGGTTTTTAATTACGTTCGATTAGCGATGGAATGCAGGTCGCGCTACAGTGCTTGCCATAATTGTGACACCAGCATGGGGAGGGATCTTACCTTACGGTCCAAGTAGGCTCTACATACGCATGCTAGATTACTTCTACCTACACGCAATACACACACACGCCGGCCAAACTCAAGCCAATCGAACCGAAAATCGAAGCGTAACACAAAAAGCCCGTAAAAAGAAGCTAACCATATGGATATTCGTTCATACATACATTTGCTGCTGCTGCGATGAAAGTTGCGCTGCACAGTACATCTGGGCGGCGAGGGCGCTGGTTGTTTGTGTGAGTGTTTTTTTTTGTATGTAATGTGTGTGAAAGCAAACCATGTTGCTGAGGTTAAAGGCTGTGCTTGTGGCAAAGAGAACATAAACGGAGCTTGACGTCATGCTAGTGTTCGCTTCATTCATACAATATTGACACTCATGAGTAAGAGTCGGTACATCGTGTACATCGTGTTTAAATTTTGGTTATCTTACAATGATTGTTATCCGGGTTGTTCTCGTGCCGGCCGTGCGTCTGCCAGTTTTTCTATGTGTGTTGCTGTGGTTTAACATGCTGCTTCGGTATGTATGATCGTGTGGGTGATGTGTCCGATTCGATCGGGGCTGGTAGATTGGTTAGGGGCAGATTGAATGGATGTGGTACTTTTCGTGTATCTGTGTGCTGGTTGTCTTACGATAAAGATTAGGAACTTTGGTTTCACGAGTTCACACAAGATGCGCAATCATTCGAACAAAAAAAGAGAAGGAACGCTGGTCTTCCAAACTAGGCGGTGGAGTGAAGGTCTGGGTTGAAGGTAAACCAAAGCAAATCGTCTAAAATCGTGGAGTTCTTTAGCACAAGCGAAAGGATCAGAAGAAGTGTACACAACGAATTGATGCTACCCGTTCGTTTCTTACTCGCTCGTCGAAGTGGTAATGATACAAAAACACCTCCTCTCTCCCGAACGCTCATTTGCCCATTGCGACGGTCGTCGAAAGAATAATAGAACATGAAATAAAAACAATCTCATTACTCCTCGTTTTACAAACTAGTACTAACGTATCCTACATGTGTATACATATTCAGTATCGGAATGGCACCTTATGTTTTATATGGCTACGTTTCGCGATTAAAGTTTCTTTCCCCACCCATCCTGTCCATTCTTCCGCGTTTAAGTATTCTCCATCTTGAAGCTCTTCGACATCATGCGCACGGTGTTCTTCAGCGCCTGGCGTTTGTTGCAGAACCAGATGCGTATAACTTCCCGCTCGTACCCGAGCTGATGGGCTAGGCCGGTGATTTCGGTACCTAAAATCGAACGAGCCAAGAAAAAAAAGGATTTAGTATTAGTTCTTTAGTATCACCTTTCCGAGCCGAAGATCTTACCGGATGGGTGCGTGTTGCGTTCAAAGTGACCGTTCAGCAGCTCGAGGGCCTGCGGCGTAAAGGACGTCCTTCGTTTCCGTTTCTTGGACGGTTCAACACCGATAAAGTCCGGCACGTGGTTCTGCCCGGATTTGTACCTAGACGAATGGCTGGACAGGCACAGTGTTGGAAGAGAAAAGAGAGTTTAAAAACCGTGCGCTTTCCACGCGTACGTACACGATCGACAACAATGTAACTGACTCTAGCAAGGTGCCCAAAACAAAGGTGGTAATGGATGCGAACTGAACGCACTACTCTAGGCACGGGGCTTACCTTTCTTCGGCTTCCTTCATCCAACGCTCGAGCACTGGCTTGATTTTTTGTGCACTTTTGGGAGTAATGTCTAACTTTTCAAACCTGCGCGATTTGGGTTGTGTTCGGAGAGGGGGAAGAGAGAAAAAGAGATTGACACTCGCACCCGCTGGCAACCTCCGCTGGCTCCGGCTCTCCGGCTCTTAGAAACAAATAGGAAAAAATCCACCCCCCCTCCCCACA
Organism: Anopheles cracens; assembly: GCA_002091845.1. Taxonomy (NCBI): domain Eukaryota; kingdom Metazoa; phylum Arthropoda; class Insecta; order Diptera; family Culicidae; genus Anopheles; species Anopheles cracens. The sequence continues at coordinate 151,260 of KZ071217.1, read as the reverse complement.
CACACACAGACACATGTTTATCGTCCTGAGTTAGTGATGGGTTGATTTTTAACTTCACCGCGCCTCTTCCCCCTCCCCCCCCCCCCCCTTTAAGTGCAAAGAAAGCGATAAAACTGATGGAATAACGAAGCGTCGAACAAATGTTACCGGAAGCGAAAAAGAAAACAACATCCACCAGCGTATATGAAATGACCAGAAGATATTTTTTCGTCCCTCCCGCACACACAAAAAACGCACCATGTGCAGGACAAGAGGGGCCACTACACTGTGTAAAACGACCACCCACACCCCCTTGCACACACACGGGCGCGCGCGGAGTGGATTGGAAAAACGCACCGCACAGCAATGCTCTCAGATGATTCGCGAATTTGAGGTAAAAGCGGGCTGCAAATTAATTCAATTTGAGGGACCAGATGGATGTTCTAATAATGGCCTCGGAACCGTATTGTATCGTAGTGAGTGTGCACGAGAAAGCTTTTGCGTTAATTTGGCTCTTGTGGTGGACAGACATGAGTGCATTTTGGAAATATTAATATGATTTATTGACAAATAAGCCATTTGCGTAACATAATTTATAATACTATATGTCGTGGAAAGGTTTTCTTGTGATTTAAACGACCCAGAAACAACTAATACTCTCTTCTCAGCTCGAATATGTTATGAACATCTAACCGTACAGTCTTCCCATTTAACTAATGCACATCACATATGGCGAACCGGCAGATTTGTTTTAGGGCCGGCTGTTGACCGTGGCCAACCGTAAATGGCTTTTTCGCGAAAGTGTACGGAAGTGCCATCGATGAGCACCAGTGTGTTTGGGCGTTTTTTGCACTCTCTCTCCCTCTCTCTCTCACACACACACACACGCTATGTGTCGCGCTGCCACCCACGGGAAAATGGCGCGGAGGTGGGTGGCGATTTTTTCGGAAAATAGATGATGCCGGAATGGAGTTTTGCACACGTTTTGGATTTAATTTTAATTACTACGCCATCGCGCGGATTGTATTCGCTTTCGTGGAGCTCACTCCCCCTCCTTTTCCCATTGTTGCCATGAACGTCCCGGTGCCGAATCTTTGTTCAATAGACAGTCAAAAAATTTGGTGCAGAAGCACCTCCGACAGGAGGGGGAAAAAACAGATAACAAACTCCCAGCGAAACCCATTCAAATACACTTTTTTCCTGCTCCTCCGCTGATCTCCTATCGGACCGGGCAAGAGTTAGGATCTCGTGGCACCATGAGGGACTTCCAGGACGATTCGCATTCCGGTTTTTTTTTTTGCTCCTCCCCATCCCACTCGCCTGCACCTGGCGCGTTGCTCGGTTCGCGCGTATGTGAAACGCGGATAGATAATAGAATGAGTTTTTCGAACAAAACCGGAAGCGTCATTGTGCAGCATTTATGAGCATTTTGATTAGGATCGATATTTTTTCTGTTTCACTTGCTGTTTTTTTTGTTTCGCTTTCGTTGCACAGCCCACTTCTGTGTCTCTCGCACCGCGATGGAGACGATGGACGAAATATGCCAAAAAGACTGTTTGCCAAACCCGGGCATGCCCGGCACTCTTAATCAGGAAGCGAGCGGGAAGCTGGCCAGGGACACGGCGGGACAAAAATAGAGCAAAATAAATCCGTGGCCAACCGTAAATGGCTTTTTCGCGAAAGTGTACGGAAGTGCCATCGATGAGCACCAGTGTGTTTGGGCGTTTTTTGCACTCTCTCTCCCTCTCTCTCTCTCACACACACACACACGCTATGTGTCGCGCTGCCACCCACGGGAAAATGGCGCGGAGGTGGGTGGCGATTTTTTCGGAAAATAGATGATGCCGGAATGGAGTTTTGCACACGTTTTGGATTTAATTTTAATTACTACGCCATCGCGCGGATTGTATTCGCTTTCGTGGAGCTCACTCCCCCTCCTTTTCCCATTGTTGCCATGAACGTCCCGGTGCCGAATCTTTGTTCAATAGACAGTCAAAAAATTTGGTGCAGAAGCACCTCCGACAGGAGGGGTGTATGTTTTTCTCCACCGAGTCGGACCGAGCGTCATCTCGTAATCGAAGTGGACGTTGGGAGAAAATAGTTGAGCAGGTTGAGCGTGTGTTCCGCCGCTAAGTATGATGGCTAGCAGTAGCTTAATGCTTTTTTATTTGACGCTCCCGTTCTCGCAGGGGATTCGCTTCTCGCCCTCTCGGTTTTGGGGCGCCGCCTGTGTGAGGAATGAATACAGCTTGATTTAGCTGCAAAAATAGGATCCCAGCAGGCGTGGAAGACGGTTTTGTTTTTTTTTTGCACAGCCCGCTCGATCGTTCGTGCCAAAAGGTTCGATTCGCGAATTTGAGCCTTGTGGTCTCACCGTACACATGCGAGCAAATGTTCTCACTCACACACACATGCACTCACCCTTCGCGCGGCCCAAAACTCGAAGGATGTAATTTTCACGCTGACCAGTACTGGGGGGTGAGCTGGCTGCTGTTGTTGTTTTTATTATGCACGGTAAGGGGCGATGGCGCTCATCCCTCTCACGCGGCTCACACTCACACTCGCCTATCGTGTCGCGGGAACGTAAATGTCATTTTTGCGTAAGGAAAGGGTGATCCACACCACAGCAGGCCGTGATGCTTCCGCACCGTTTGTCTGTTTCGCCCTATGTGTGTGTCTGTGTGCGAGAGAAAGAGACGGGCTGACGGGATGCATCCGCCAGTCGTCCTTTTATGGCGCGATTTTCGTACGACACGGCGCATGTATTTAGATTAATCTTCACCGACTTTGGCACAGAACTGTTCACATTTTCGCGGTAGTTTTTTTCTCTCTCTATGTTTCACCCTTCCCATTCGCGCCTGTGGGATGGGGGTGGGGGTGTAAGTGCTGCAACGTTTGAGATACGTTATTCATTTTGCCTTTTGGGTGCTTTTTTATTATTTCCTGCTGCTCCTTTGAAACCCTCCGCCGCGCTGCTGCTTAGGGGGGAGGTTAGGGCCGGCTGTTGACCGTGGCCAACCGTAAATGGCTTTTTCGCGAAAGTGTACGGAAGTGCCATCGATGAGCACCAGTGTGTTTGGGCGTTTTTTGTACTCTCTCTCCCTCTCTCTCTCTCACACACATGCTGAAGAGAAATGTATGGGATGGAGGAAAAAAAATTCACGAACAAATGGTTATTTTCATTATTTTTTTGTTCGTCCTATTCTGCCTGCCGAATATAGTGTCTGGAATCGGTGGGATTGTGCAGTGTATGTTTTTCTCCACCGAGTCGGACCGAGCGTCATCTCGTAATCGAAGTGGACGTTGGGAGAAAATAGTTGAGCAGGTTGAGCGTGTGTTCCGCCGCTAAGTATGATGGCTAGCAGTAGCTTAATGCTTTTTTATTTGACGCTCCCGTTCTCGCAGGGGATTCGCTTCTCGCCCTCTCGGTTTTGGGGCGCCGCCTGTGTGAGGAATGAATACAGCTTGATTTAGCTGCAAAAATAGGATCCCAGCAGGCGTGGAAGACGGTTTTGTTTTTTTTTTGCACAGCCCGCTCGATCGTTCGTGCCAAAAGGTTCGATTCGCGAATTTGAGCCTTGTGGTCTCACCGTACAGGGGGGGGCGAACAACAAAAAACACACACGAACACACACGATAATGGAAAGCAATTCCGTGGCTTTCGGTTTTTCGGTGGCAAGGGAGAAAATAAAAATTAGAATCCGGCAGGGCCGATCGAGACGGGAATGCACGTCGGAACGCGTCGGGTCCGCGCGGTACGAAAGCGCATTTATATTTAAATAAATTTTTATATCGGAAGGTGGCCTTCTTCTCCGTCCGCACGGTAGTGGGTAGCAAACCAACACATACAAAAAACTACCACTGGAATCTGGGCGATGGAGTGGTTGGGAAATTCTGGAGTCTGGAAGTTAAGTACCCCCCAAAAAGCGGGCTGGGATGAGGATGCCTTCTCTCCTCTCTTTCACTCGCTCTCTGTCTCTCTCTCCATCCTGCTGTTTTTTCCTGCGCCCTCCTTTCGGCCGGGAATAGCAAAGTCACACAGAAGGAGTGTAGAGGATATTTTTGCTATATTTTCGTTTTCCGATCGCCGAAATGGGCAAAGTTGTTCGTATCGGTGCGGCACACACACACACACACGTACACACGACCGCATGCACAATCGAGAGAAAATGTGCAAAAGAACCCGACACGGACACGGACACTGAATGACGGACTGGCTGGTGAAAGAAAAAGGAATGCAGCGAGCAAACACACACATACGAGGCACCCTTAACTTTGCGCTGCTGCGCGATTGGATCCCCATCCCCATCGGGGGCTAGTTGTGGCCCTCGTTCGGGCAGCAAAAATTTCGCTGATACCGCGTTGATTACGCGCCGCACAGGATGGAGTCCCGGCATTAGGAGTCGTGGTGTGCGTCCGGCGAACTGTGTCGCGACTCCAGTTTAGTCCCGTTTCCCACTCGGACCCCAAACGAGGGGGGGAGGGGCACGAGGATGAAGTGTTTTACTCGTTTCCTCTCGGGTAGATAGGCCGTTCGCCAAAATTGGCGCTTCTGGCCGGTGGACTCGATTGGAGGATGATGCAACGGTGTGCGTATTTTTTCACCGCACAGCAATGCTCTCAGATGATTCGCGAATTTGAGGCTGCGCTTTGCGGGAAGAAAACGAAAAAATTAAATCGCGCATTGCCCACTGCGCCTTCCAGCATGTGTGTGCGTCGCACATTGTCGACCGCGGTGAAGAACGAGAAAATCAACGAGAAAAACCCACCCGAAAAAAAACGAAAAACTCTCACCACCGTGCGAAAGGGGGATGGCGAGAGCGAGCGAGCGAGCGAGCGAGCCGAGTTTTGCACAGCCACCTTGGACCGTAAAATAAAAATCCACGGCACACACAGATACACACACACGCACGCTCTGTTGATATATTTGCAGTCCGCGCGTTTTGTTATGTATTTTCTCATCCACTTCCGCGTGCAGCGAGGATCCGACGGCGAGGCTGTGGCGGAGCAAAATAACTAAAACAAATTTTAAAAATCCCACTGCACAAAAGGGAACTCCTGGCAAGCTGTCCTGGACATCGCAGGACACATCGCAGCAAACATACGCCCGCGTACGGCAATGCCTGCACTGCATGGGGTGGTGGTGCCGCGATTGGTGAGTTTGAACGTTAGAATTTCACCGCACCACCCCAAACTAGGGGATGGACCGGAGAGGGGGGGGGGGCACACACACACACGCTTAAAAAAATACTCGGATCCCATTTGGGACGCGCAAAAGATGACCAATGGATCGATTCCGCGGGTTTTTTTTTTAAAATACCCTCCCCCCCCCCCCAAAAGGGGGGGGGGGGGGGGGGGGGGGGGGGGGGGGGCACACACACACACGCTTAAAAAAATACTCGGATCCCATTTGGGACGCGCAAAAGATGACCAATGGATCGATTCCGCGGGTTTTTTTTTGCGGGTGGGATGAGGGTGGGGAGAGTTTGCATATTTCCCTCCCACCTCCCCCCTTTCCAACATCCCCCCACGAAACGCGAGCTTTTCGCGGATTTTAAAATGTGTGTGTGTGTGTGTGTGTTAGGGGGTGTTTTTTCCTGCGCCCTCCTTTCGGCCGGGAATAGCAAAGTCACACAGAAGGAGTGTAGAGGATATTTTTGCTATATTTTCGTTTTCCGATCGCCGAAATGGGCAAAGTTGTTCGTATCGGTGCGGCACACACACACACACACGTACACACGACCGCATGCACAATCGAGAGAAAATGTGCAAAAGAACCCGACACGGACACGGACACTGAATGACGGACTGGCTGGTGAAAGAAAAAGGAATGCAGCGAGCAAACACACACATACGAGGCACCCTTAACTTTGCGCTGCTGCGCGATTGGATCCCCATCCCCATCGGGGGCTAGTTGTGGCCCTCGTTCGGGCAGCAAAAATTTCGCTGATACCGCGTTGATTACGCGCCGCACAGGATGGAGTCCCGGCATTAGGAGTCGTGGTGTGCGTCCGGCGAACTGTGTCGCGACTCCAGTTTAGTCCCGTTTCCCACTCGGACCCCAAACGAGGGGGGGAGGGGCACGAGGATGAAGTGTTTTACTCGTTTCCTCTCGGGTAGATAGGCCGTTCGCCAAAATTGGCGCTTCTGGCCGGTGGACTCGATTGGAGGATGATGCAACGGTGTGCGTATTTTTTTTGGTGGTGCCATTTTCTTCGTGCTCCATTTTTTCCCCCCGGTGTGTGTGTGTGTGTGTCGTTCGGACGATCGTACGGAGCGATATGCGTTGTGCGTTTTAAAAAATGCATGTCCGCCTGCACGCCTGGCGTATTTTTCTAGCGGGTCGAAAAGAGCGCAGCATAACCAACTAACAATATCGCCGCTCCTTGCGTTTTAGAGCAGGACGAGGTCCTAACTGTGGTGAGGTGGTTTGTGGGAGGGAGCCTATGTGTATCGTTCACCAAGGCGTGGGGGAAGGGGGGGCGAACAACAAAAAACACACACGAACACACACGATAATGGAAAGCAATTCCGTGGCTTTCGGTTTTTCGGTGGCAAGGGAGAAAATAAAAATTAGAATCCGGCAGGGCCGATCGAGACGGGAATGCACGTCGGAACGCGTCGGGTCCGCGCGGTACGAAAGCGCATTTATATTTAAATAAATTTTTATATCGGAAGGTGGCCTTCTTCTCCGTCCGCACGGTAGTGGGTAGCAAACCAACACATACAAAAAACTACCACTGGAATCTGGGCGATGGAGTGGTTGGGAAATTCTGGAGTCTGGAAGTTAAGTACCCCCCAAAAAGCGGGCTGGGATGAGGATGCCTTCTCTCCTCTCTTTCACTCGCTCTCTGTCTCTCTCTCCATCCTGCT
>KZ071217.1:118554-144398 GCA_002091845.1 Anopheles cracens | reverse complement strand
TCCCCCTCCCCCCCCCCCCCCTTTAAGTGCAAAGAAAGCGATAAAACTGATGGAATAACGAAGCGTCGAACAAATGTTACCGGAAGCGAAAAAGAAAACAACATCCACCAGCGTATATGAAATGACCAGAAGATATTTTTTCGTCCCTCCCGCACACACAAAAAACGCACCATGTGCAGGACAAGAGGGGCCACTACACTGTGTAAAACGACCACCCACACCCCCTTGCACACACACGGGCGCGCGCGGAGTGGATTGGAAAAACGCACCGCACAGCAATGCTCTCAGATGATTCGCGAATTTGAGGTGAGGGACCAGATGGATGTTCTAATAATGGCCTCGGAACCGTATTGTATCGTAGTGAGTGTGCACGAGAAAGCTTTTGCGTTAATTTGGCTCTTGTGGTGGACAGACATGAGTGCATTTTGGAAATATTAATATGATTTATTGACAAATAAGCCATTTGCGTAACATAATTTATAATACTATATGTCGTGGAAAGGTTTTCTTGTGATTTAAACGACCCAGAAACAACTAATACTCTCTTCTCAGCTCGAATATGTTATGAACATCTAACCGTACAGTCTTCCCATTTAACTAATGCACATCACATATGGCGAACCGGCAGATTTGTTTGCCTGCAACGAGCAAAGCGCGGAAAAACCACAGAATTACAGCCATTCGGCGGAATCACTATTTTCTCCTCCCCCCCACCACCGGAGAGGGGGAGCAGAAAATAACGGAAAATCGCAACAGATAGCAAAAGGTGGGAACAAAACGGAGAACTACAATTCCAGAAGTCTTTGCGCGCAAAGTTAAGTAAGCAATTCATTAGTGACCACCTACTTCTGCTGTTCGGGTCAACTGTTTCCGCCATGCAGCCGAACGAATCCTCGAACGTCCTTCCAGAAAGAGAGAGCGAGAGAGAGCGAGAGAGTGAGCAAGAGCGAGCAAACACGGCTGAGAGACAGAGCGAGAGCAAAGCGCAAAATCAAAAATGCGCCACCATACGCCGTGCACGATGCAAAGCACGTGGACGGAATGCAACAGAAAAAAGAAAACACACACACACAGTTGGGGAAAAAATCCCACCAAAGCCGGGAAAACGACTTCACCACCCGCCACCGCTCCCCGTTGCTCCCGTTGCCGGGAAAACGGGGGGTTTGGTGGCAAAATAAATATGAACCATGCCTTCGAGATGACAAATCATATCCGAAGCCTTCTTCGTCGCAGCATCAGCAGCTCGTCGACGGTTGCTTCGGTAGCAACAGCGTGCTTTTCCTTCTTTTTTCCTTTGCTGCCAGCGTTTTCGTCCCGCGGAAGGGAGGGAAATCACACATACAGCGCGCGGTGTGCATGCATATACTCACGCCTGGCTTCATCCTGCTCGCACGCTCGGCCCACGAGAGGGGAGCTTTCGGCATGTGTGTGCGCGTGTGTGTTTTTTTGTTTTGTTGCTAAGCCCGTCGTTGTTTTTACAATTTCTCCTCCACCGTTTTTTTTCTTGGGCGCGCTTTTATGTACGCGCGCGTTTGTCCCGAAACATGTGCTCGCGCGCGCTCGCGAACTTTTTCTTTTTGCTCCGTGGCCGCTCCGTTCGGTGGCGCGCGTGACAGAGACGGGGCGACCGGGCGGATGCGATGCGCAGCGGGTGAGTGAGTAAATAAAGCATCTGGCCCCTGGCTGGCTGGCTGGCTCGCTGGCTGGATGCTGCCGTATAGTACATAGCGCAGTGAGCGATGCAGTGTGGATGAGCGAATTCGGAAAAGCGAACCACACGGCAAGATGAAAACGGAAACTGACGAATCAAGCCCCACTGGTGGTGTGGAATGAGGTTGGGGAGGGAGGCTGATGCGGGGATGGGTGGCTCGCGGGGCGGGGGAACCGATGAAAAAGATTTCAATGCACGGCTCGTGACGAAACCCGCGTGGTGTTTAGCGTAATCAGGGTTTGTTCTGCTTTTGGAGGTGTTTTCCAGAGCTCGGCTGTTCTTTTAAATGTCAAGTTCTTCTTAAATAAAGTACGAAATGCAGGAAGTTTGTCTGCTCAAATCAGAGAAATGATCTAAAATGACGAACTCAACCAATATCTCCTTTTAAGGAAGTTTGTCTTCATCTTGTAGAGAGCTTTTAGAAATATTTTTGAATTTTGAAACGAATTCCTTAAAATTTGCACGTTACATTTTGATTTTCTATACCATTAAAAGAACTATCGAATTTCATATCAGTCAAAAAAGGTCAGATCTTTTTATAATTTCATGTAGTAACGCATTAACCCTAATTAGTGTTTTTTTTAAAGAATTCTTCAAAATGTTCATAAATTTCGGGATAAATATTCCTCTAATGTACTTCTCAATCCTTCGAAACCTTGTATCAGTAAACGTAAGCTTTTGACTGGCTCTTCGAAGAGCTTGAGCCTTGAATCGCTTTCAGAAAATGTTTAAAACATTGTAAAGGTTAGCGAAGTTAGGAAGAATGATGCCGAAATGTCGGTCCAAATAAAATCATAAGTGATTTTATTCTTTGACATTCGATGTATGCAAGAGACCTATTTTGAATGCATTGTTGGCTGTTTTGGCGTCTGTTTTATGACTAAAGCGTTGCCAAATTTGAATGTTTCATTAAAATATCGGACGTTTACAGTTTATTTACATTAAAACCATGATGAACCTTGACAGGAACTAGACGGCCGAATAATAAACCGAAGTATTCACGTCTGAACAGCTTTTTTAATGATAGAAGCGAGATTTTAAAACATATTCTAGCATTTTTTACTCTGATTCAAATCGGAATAGCTTTGTCATTGTTTTAGAGAGTTTTGGAACCATTATCTTGTTTCATAAGCTGTTAACATGTTTATTTTTAATAAGCTTCCAACTTACACTTCATGCATAATCTGCTGACCTTTTGTTTTACACTTTAACTTAATTCGTTAATAGAAAATTGACCCTAATGCTTTTGATATCCGAAATGATAAATATTTAATTTCAAAAATTTGAAACATAGTTTTAATCAGAGTTGAATTCATTTTTTAAAGAATCTTATGATATCAATGCGATAAAGGTTCTTAATTTCAAACCGGCATCACCACACTAGTACACCCAGATACAGGAATCTTAGCATAATACCTTAGGTCAGCAAGAAAGCATAACATACTAAAGTACACACGCTCTCTCTCTCTCTCTCTTCCAATTTCCACTCCGTCCATCTGGTGCTGGCGGCGTAAGGATGCCGTTGCATGGAGTTTCTCCTTCCCAAAGGAGGACACACGGATGGGAGGGGGTTTTACATGTGAATGCCGTAGAAATCGCTATTAGAAATAGCTTATTATGTGTGCGTCTGTGTGTGGGGGGTTTGTAAAAATGACTAGAAAATAAAGGACGCCAATTTATTGAAGCAAATGCCTTGTGAAGTACGCGATTCTAGGTGACTTTTTTTCGCTATAATATTTATTACACAAATAGGAATTTATAACGCTCAGAACTCATTGCAGTTGAGGCAAAATATGTTGAACCGTAGTCATTATTTAAATGCACCGGTCCGGGCATGCTATCCTCGCACTGTAAATTAAGAAACGTATCTCCGATCCCGATCCTGGCAACAAAGAAGGCCTACACGCTCGTCCCGGGCCCCCCGGATACTTATTTAAAATAGTTTCATTATCTACACTCGTGTGGCACGGCAGTTGCAGCTGCACAAGTACGTGCTACATTGGCGCATCGAGTGCATCAAAAATTGCAATAATGAATCTAGCATTCGAAATCAGGCAACGGACCTCTTACTGAGTACGATCGCTCCACGAGTGTGTATCGTCGAAATCAAATGTGTGTGTGTGTGTGTGCGACTCCTGCATTCATCCCGCCAACCACCCACCCCCCACCGAACCGAAGAAGGTCGGGAGTTGTGGCGCAAGACGCACCGAGTGTGCTCCTCTTCCGGCAACAGCTCCGGGAAAGGAGCTTTATGCTAATTTCACAACACATCCAGTGCTGGGAGGGAAGTGAGGAGGTATCCTGCTCCCCGCTCCAATATCATCTCGTTCGTACCCGACCAACCCACCCAACCACCCCCAGCCGATACGGTGGCCATGGATGTGGCAAAAGATATATTTCGCATGAAAAACGAGCCGTTCGATCTTTCCGCAAGCTCGGGCACGCACACCAACAGGCACAGGGACGGATGCACCTGGCATGGTATGACCCTACCACCCACCCCTCCCAGCGGCAGCTAAAAGAACGACCGGGGCGGGTTCCGGGCAAGTGCAAGTGCAAGTTGTTGTGGCGATGTGCGTATTGTGCGATTGTAGTTTATCCCCGGCACACATACAGCCCGTGTACGTGTGCAGAGGCTGCCGGGTCCGTTCGGCCCAAAACCCGACCAAGGCAGTCGTCCTGCGACGAGTCCTGTCTTGCTGCAGTGTGTCACGCTGGAGGGTGAGCGTGAGAGCGAGAGAGCGTTAAACCAACGAGAGTGAGAGAGAGAGGGAGCTAGGGACACCGACATCGTCGTAGATATAATATTGAACAAGTTTAATAAGCTTGTTTTCTAAACATAATTAATGCATTATAATTTATATCGTATTTTGCAACATGCACACATGCGGCACGTGTGCCAGGCGCGGGACGTACGAGCCGGCGAGAGGGTCAACTACATACATACACGTACGTACATAAGGACGCTCGTCGACGCTGACGGTGGACAAGGGGAAGAGACGTGTCGTGTATGCTCAACACCTCAACTCATCCTCGCCCAGGCCGTTGTGCCGGGCAATTCGTCTTTTCGGTGGGGGCGCGCGCGCGCCCGTTTTTTGCACCACCCGACCAGGTGGGATGGGGTCTGCGAGACCGACTGGCGCAATACTTAATTACGGTGCCCGCCCAAGAAGTGCGGTTGCATTTCATAATCAGAATAATAATGCAATCGATCGGGTTGGCGGTGTTGGTGTGTGCTTTTTTGAGTTATTTATTGTTCGCTGGTGCACATTTCCAATTTCCACTCCGTCCATCTGGTGCTGGCGGCGTAAGGATGCCGTTGCATGGAGTTTCTCCTTCCCAAAGGAGGACACACGGATGGGAGGGGGTTTTACATGTGAATGCCGTAGAAATCGCTATTAGAAATAGCTTATTATGTGTGCGTCTGTGTGTGGGGGGTTTGTAAAAATGACTAGAAAATAAAGGACGCCAATTTATTGAAGCAAATGCCTTGTGAAGTACGCGATTCTAGGTGACTTTTTTTCGCTATAATATTTATTACACAAATAGGAATTTATAACGCTCAGAACTCATTGCAGTTGAGGCAAAATATGTTGAACCGTAGTCATTATTTAAATGCACCGGTCCAGGCATGCTATCCTCGCACTGTTAATTAAGAAACGTATCTCCGATCCCGATCCTGGCAACAAAGAAGGCCTACACGCTCGTCCCGGGCCCCCCGGATACTTATTTAAAATAGTTTCATTATCTACACTCGTGTGGCACGGCAGTTGCAGCTGCACAAGTACGTGCTACATTGGCGCATCGAGTGCATCAAAAATTGCAATAATGAATCTAGCATTCGAAATCAGGCAACGGACCTCTTACTGAGCACGATCGCTCCACGAGTGTGCATCGTCGAAATCAAATGTGTGTGTGTGTGTGTGTGTGCGACTCCTGCATTCATCCCGCCAACCACCCTCTTCCCACCTCCACCCCCACCGAACCGAAGAAGGTCGGGAGTTGTGGCGCAAGACGCACCGAGTGTGCTCCTCTTCCGGCAACAGCTCCGGGAAAGGAGCTTTATGCTAATTTCACAACACATCCAGTGCTGGGAGGGAAGTGAGGAGGTATCCTGCTCCCCGCTCCAATATCATCTCGTTCGTACCCGACCAACCCACCCAACCACCCCCAGCCGATACGGTGGCCATGGATGTGGCAAAAGATATATTTCGCATGAAAAACGAGCCGTTCGATCTTTCCGCAAGCTCGGGCACGCACACCAACAGGCACAGGGACGGATGCACCTGGCATGGTATGACCCTACCACCCACCCCTCCCAGCGGCAGCTAAAAGAACGACCGGGGCGGGTTCCGGGCAAGTGCAAGTGCAAGTTGTTGTGGCGATGTGCGTATTGTGCGATTGTAGTTTATCCCCGGCACACATACAGCCCGTGTACGTGTGCAGAGGCTGCCGGGTCCGTTCGGCCCAAAACCCGACCAAGGCAGTCGTCCTGCGACGAGTCCTGTCTTGCTGCAGTGTGTCACGCTGGAGGGTGAGCGTGAGAGCGAGAGAGCGTTAAACCAACGAGAGTGAGAGAGAGAGGGAGCTAGGGACACCGACATCGTCGTAGATATAATATTGAACAAGTTTAATAAGCTTGTTTTCTAAACATAATTAATGCATTATAATTTATATCGTATTTTGCAACATGCACACATGCGGCACGTGTGCCAGGCGCGGGACGTACGAGCCGGCGAGAGGGTCAACCACATACATACACGTACGTACATAAGGACGCTCGTCGACGCTGACGGTGGACAAGGGGAAGCCCAGGCCGCGCGAGGGAAGAAGTGCCGGAAGAAAATTGAAAACTCACCAAAAATGTTGAGCCACCAGCTATCAAGAGGTCGCTCGAGTGAGGAAGTGTTGTCCTGCCGCCCGTCATAAGGGCACGGGCGTTACGGGCTCAGGGTGGCTCAGGCGGGAGAAAAGGGGGTTAAAAGTGAAAAGCAAGAAAAGCATACAGCGAAGACCAAGTGACCGGAACTGGGAGAGACGAGGTGCGCGTTTCTGTGTGTGTATGTGTGTGTTTCGGTCGGAGCGAGAAGGAAACAGTGGATGGAAGCGGCCGAGCATTATCATGGCGACTGTATTTCTTGCGCACCCAATGAAGCGGAGCGGGTGCTGCCGGGAGCGGGCGGTGGCCGATGCTTTCGTGCATCGAACATCGAGGAAATGGAAAATCCCTCATGGCAAACTATGACGAGAGCACGGACGGTCGCACGGCTGGACTTGGCGGGAGAGGGGCGACCCGATGGAATGGATGGAAAATAAGTATTTATTCGCCAGGTTGTCGGTCTATAATTGATAGGGAACGAAAAATGCACACATGCGTACGGCGATACACTCGTACGGCTTTGGTCGGGCACACGTGCATGCGACTGCGGAGCGAAGGAGGGAGGAATTTGCATAGATGTTGCATTAAAATGAAATGAATCAAACCTGCTTATCGAACGCAGCGTTGCGACAAATTTAGGGAAACGGTGGCAATGGGGACCGGCCCGTTAGGAGCAGAAAATAAATGGATTGTGAATATGAAATTGTATAAAAATGGTTCTTCTGCGGACCGAGTCATTCTCATGAACTTTGCAGTTCACAATACTGGAGCGAAGAACGTGGTAAGTGACACTTTCGAGAAGATTCATCTGATTGAACCTTCAGTGAAGAGCATAGCGGGTCATGACTCGAGTCTTAATTCTGATTCTAGGGGTTAAAAAACTCTGAAGAATCTTTAAAATCACAAATTTCCATAGAATCTTCTTTACAGTCATTTGTAATCTTGATTTCTTTAAAATCATCCGAATAATGAGACTCCCAAGTACGATTCATGAGATTAATTTACAAGTTGGATCATTTAATAATCTCAAAAGGGGAATGAACTTCAAAGAATTAATAAATCTCTGAATAATCTATAAAATAATAAATTTCTATAGAATCTTCGTTATAGTCATTCGAATCTTTTCAAATCTTGATTTTGATTCCGGATTTTGGTGATTTTGATTTATTCATACGAATAATGGCACGACTCCCAAGTACAATTCATGAGATTCATTAACAAGTTGAATCATTTAATAATCTCAAATGCCGCATGAACTTCAATGAACTCATTCACTCAAGAAAAACAATATCCAATTCAGTGGAGAGTCATGCAAATCATGATCCAAATCTTGCTGATTCGATGGTTTGCGAATTGCTCGAAGTAAAAGTCAAAGCTACCGAAAGTAAAACGCTGCAAAACTTACGCCCCAACCCAATGCAAAAGTCAATTCATTTGTGCCACTGCTCAGTGTTACATCCTCGACGTGACCAGTGCCCAGCACTCCATAATCCCCGGCAGCCCCATCAATCCATCTCTGTCTCGACGCACACACCACTTTCTTACGACTCGAAACAACCCAACTAATCCGGCCTGGCCCCTGCGCCCACCCACAGCCAGAGAGACAGTGGCCTCACATTGTAGCCATATTAAAATGCCTACTGGACGCGCGAACGAGGCGTACCGAGCTAGCAGCACAGGTGGAGTGGAATTTGAAGAAGTGCACATACTACTTCCAGTGCAATCGGTGGCGTACAACACGCTCCGTGTATGCGGTTGTTCGTGCGACGTTGGAAGGAACGAAGCACACACACCGCGCTCTCCCTGGTTCACCTGCCCGTGGGTGGGTGATCTGTAAAATAATTTTGTGTTTAATTTTAAAATCGTAAGTAGTAATGTCCATGTCCCTGGCCGGACGCAAATGAAATTATAGAGTGGTTCGAGCCGACCCCGAGAAGTCCGGCGAGTGTCCGGAAAACCATCGGCCGAGCCCAATTCTGAAAGGCTCGTGGCCCGGCGGGCACACGAGGGACGACACGTTGTCGGCTGTTTTTAAATGCAACACCACCCGCTGCCCCGCTGCCGGGCCGTGGAGCGGTGGTGTGGAATGCATGAAAATACATAACACTCCGGCGCGGACACTCACACAAGAAGGAAGCCTGGCCTGGGCCAGGGCCGGCGCCCGAGACGAACACGTTCGAACGACTCCTGTCAGGCCGTGTCCCGGGACGGAGCCGGGCCGGGTTCGGGGCCGGCGCTCGAATCGAATCGAAAGGATACTCGGCCCCGGCCAGCACACGTACACAAGAAATTGCTCATATGTGGGTGTCTGTGTGCCTCTCCTCACAAATTTCCATAGAATCTTCTTTACAGTCATTTGTAATCTTGATTTCTTTAAAATCATCCGAATAATGAGACTCCCAAGTACGATTCATGAGATTAATTTACAAGTTGGATCATTTAATAATCTCAAAAGGGGAATGAACTTCAAAGAATTAATAAATCTCTGAATAATCTATAAAATAATAAATTTGGTGTGTGTGTGTATGTGTGCGAGGTAGACTAATTACTGTAACAGTATGAAATTTAGGGTAAAGATGGTAAAAGATGTGTTGCCCGGTCGGGTCGGGCGGGAATGGTTTCGCATAACAACATAAACCATGCATCGATTCCGGAAACCCCCTCGCTCCACCACCCTCTCCAGGGGGAGGGGGGGAGGGTGGTGCTGGGAGCCATCCTGGTAGACTAATGTCTAATCGATTGGGAAAAGTTGGACAAGCGAGCGAGCGAGCGCAAACGACGTGAAGAGCGTTAGAGTGAACCACCAAAGAAATGAGGCCCTACCTTGGTGTGTGTGTGCGTGCGTGCGTGTGCGTGGACAAATGCTTCTTACGTGTGTGCGAGAAATTATTGACCGTCGCACCATTACTGGAAGGTGCATCACAGGCGAATGCACAGTTGCATCGGCCGAGCGTTGAATGTGTGCGTTCTGTGTTGCTCCACACTAATTAAAAACTTGTACCTTCCCGGTTTGGGTGGCTTTACGGTGGGGACCACCGGGTGTGTGTGTATGTCCTTTGCTCACGAAACAAAAACGTTAATTTCGCCACTCCAAAGGTCGAGGAATACATTAAGAAAAGGTTCAATCTTCATCAATACGGCGCTGCGCTCGTCAATGCAGGAAGTCCCGAGCGTCACAATCGGCATCGGGAGATCACCGGACTCTGGAGCGCCTATTTATTTCGATTCATTTCACTCCGTGTTCAGTGCCTTCCTCCCTCCCGGTTCCTACCTCCTAAAGGGGGGTGAGATTTAAACATTCAAATGAGAACCAAATCGCCTCCGCTCTGTCTCTCCGGGCGCCGTTGTCTCTGGTGCTTCATCTCGCAGGCAGCACGGGCACTTCTTCACACAGCCGAATGCAGGAGGGCAAACAGAATCAAACAAACTTTTATTCCAATTCCCGGTCCACTCCCTCCCAGTCGCGCGCCGTCGCCGCCGCGCGCGCTCATTCTTCATTATGTTTGAGGAAGAATAATCAATTTTATTGAATTTTAAATGAACTAATTAAAATTTTAAAAGTTGCTGCTCGCTCCCGCTCGAACTTCCATCCCGAATGTGTTTAGTGTGCATGTCTTTATTTTTCCCGTGCCCGTCCCCGCCTGTGGTGGGGTTCGAAGGAGGAAAACTATGTCTGGCTGTTGTTCTGCTGCCCTCGGGCGCGCACGGAGGGCTTATCTTTTGCCTTATGATGCTGCCCCGTTGACGGTGAATCGTTTCCACCGATCGAGTGTTCCGTGTACTTCACCGGGCATTCTGTGCCAGGAGACAGCACATTCGGACCCGTCGTCGTCGTCGTCGTCGTCTTCACTCATTCTGCATTCAGGAATCAATTTAAATTAAATCAACCATTGACAAAACAGTCACAACAGCAGCAGAAGTAGCACAAGAAGCAGCAACATCGCCCGAAACCCATCATGACTTCACGATAATTCTTCATCTGTAAGCGTATGCGGCAATAAATTACCCTTGCTGCCGTTTGCTGGCGTTGGCAGGCACCGAGAGTGGGAAGTTTTCGCCGAAACGAGACGTTGGAAGCAACTCACGTGGTATGTACATCTCTCACACACACCCGGGGAGGGTGTGCTTTAAGAAGTGGATCAGACGCGGTAAACGGCTCGGATATGTACATACACAAGCTCAAGACATCTGATTTCCTTCTTCTGGCCGCACACACTGACCAGCACACCGGGGCGGGTTTCTGCTCATTGTTCTTCTTCGTCTTCTTCACCCGTCGCTGCCCCTGCCGAGTTACATGCCCGGAACTACGGCAAAAGTTTCGACGCTTGCATTAGAAAATCTCCCACACCTCCCCATCGTTCGAAAGCCACACTCCACAGCGCCGGCCCAGCAGTGACCGGGTTCCGGCGGAGCCTGCGATGAAGCGGGGCCATAAATTGAGACGAAAATCAAATTATACAAAATTGTAATTCCTTGCCGATTCTGTCCGAAATACCGTCTGCCACACGGCCCACACGAAAAGTGGATGCCCCCTCCCCCCGTAGGACACTGTCCAGCTAAACATGCTTCACTGCTCCGGTCTGCGCTGGGGATGGGGATTCTCCTCCGTGCGAAGGGACACCGGCCAGCGTGCCACCTTCTGCTCGAATGCCTCGAACGCTTCGGGCCACGGGAGGGGGAGGGCGAAAACATTATCTAATTTCCAGATTTGCTTTCGCTCTACAATAATAATATGTAAATCTGTTTATGGGCGCACGAAAGCGCCTCACCGCCCGGTGGATACTCTCCACGACCGGAAGGCGTCTGGCGCTCCGGAGCGAAAGCTTTGCGGTTTTCTCGAGAAGAAGGTTCGTATCATCATCGAGACGAAGGTCTTCTCTCTCTCTCTCTCCCCCCCATCGCCTGCTCGGTCGGGATGGGGATGGGTGATGGCGATGCCGGTAAAGATTCTATGATAACACCGGCGGCCCCAAGAAGAAGGCGATCCAAAGAAGCCGTGGAGCTGTGGGACGTGGAGCAGTCAGGCCAGACTTCATGTACTTCCATCTTGGTGGAAGCGTGTGGCCAACCGACGACGGGGGATACCGGGGATGGCATCGAGAAGTGGTTGCAAATGCTTAAAACCCCGAGACAACGTAATTGTATCACTGATTAGTAATTTAAGGAGGAAGCGCACCGAAACGTACAGACGGGCACACACATACACCGAGACATACCACCACCACCACCACCACCCCGTTAGCACACCGTTTGACAGTTTTATTCATTCGGGTGCCCTTTTCACCTGACCGGGAGCAAGATTTATGCACGATTTCCGAAAACTACACGACACGGGCTTGCGAAAACGAATGCGAACACGATGAATGCTTTAATAGTCCCGGGGACGTAGTGTTGCTGGTTTGGGGTCGATTTATTATTTTTAAATTAAACTAAAATACTGAACCGGTCGTGGTACGAACTATTCAAGACACAGTTCTCGAGATTTTTCATAGCTTTGTAGATCGGTTTGTCGGGTTATTCGTTACATTTTGAGTGATATCTTTGATTAATGTCTCTTCTGTGGTTTCTAAGTATTTTTGAATGATCCGATTCAATAGAAACCAGTAGAAAGGTGGTATCAACACTCGAGAAGAGTAGCAAGTTATTTCACAGAAATAAACGTGTATATTTCAAACCGGAATCTCAACACAAAGCTTAAAAGAGCTGAAAAATAATGCAAAAAAGTAATAAAATAAAGTTGTAACGTTTATTGACACTAAGTTATGTTAAAAATAGTTCAAATCGACCATTCAAATCGTATAACTGATAACTGAAAATGAATCAGTGTAAAAGACTTATGAGAAAAGGTAAATTGAATCGGAAATGATCCAACATACACATCTAAGGGAAGAGAGAAACGTGAGTTTAAGTAAAGAAAACAAAATATCGTGCCTGAAAAGCGTGCAAAACTCAAAACCAAATAGGAACACACAGAAACGCGCAGACTAAATGCAGTTTAAACAATCCGATAATCATATGTTGGAAAAGACATAAAAAGATCAATCAAATCCCGAATACCCTTCCAGTTCAACACGAAACTACAGAATGATAGAGGAACAAAAAAAAAGCGTAGTTCATTAATATTTTGAAAAACAAAACGTTTGAGTTACCAATTTAGCCATTGCATTTATGCGAATTGAGCGCGTTTGACAATGCATTTTCTATTTCTCCCATACGCATTGCGTTCTCCACTCACCCCGTCGAAGTTTGTTATATATTCGAGCTCAGAGATGGGAATAAAAACAAGAAAAGAACCCATCAACAGTCAATCGTTGGATGGACGGACGGACACAAAATAATACCCGATGCGGCACAAGCGCCATCAACGCCATCGCCTCTGCTCAATCATCACGGCAAACAACAGACATATACACACACACACGCAGTGCGCCTGCGGGGAGAGAGAGAGAGAGGCAAGGGAAGCGACCTCCATACGCATACGTCTGAGCCCACACCAACAGCCGAGACGCCGGTCCGGCGAAGCTCGATTCAGCCAGAGCCAGAGCCCAGCCCAACCCTGACAAACCCGATCCACTCAGACGGATGGACGGGATCGAGCGTGTAGCGGCCGCGGCCGCGTGTCCCTTTCGGAGCTTTTCTTCGAAATCACTCCCCACCATCATCCCCAACCGGAGTCCGACGGCAATGAGAAGCGGAGTCGAACGAGAACAAAACACGACCCAAGAAATGACAGAAAACATAGGCACGACGGCCAACCCCGGGCGAGACCCGGGCGAGAGGGAAGCATAAAAATTATTTAGTGGATGAATTAAAATTATATACATACACACTCACTTCTGTTCGCGCAGGCCCTCCTGCCCCCGGTTCGCTCGCGAGCGAATCGAGGCAATGAAGGAGCAGCCAGCCGCATGTTGCAGTTATAAACATTTATTGAAGAAACGTAGGCGTGTGTAATTTGTAATTAATTATTAATGAGATGCATATGACGTTTGAAGACAGGGCCGGCGAACGAGCGAACGAGGCCGGCAAGAGAGAGAGAGAGAGAGAGAGTGAGAGAGAGAGAGAAGGATGGAAGGAGAATGCTAAAAAACATCGTCTAAATGAAAATAACATTTCCAGAGGGGCTGAGCAGGCGTGTAATCACCAACACTGAGCCGCACATCGGAACACCAATACCAAGCCTCCGCGCGGGTCCAGCGGCACCAGAATACAAACTTGCGTATTAAATTATATCTTTCGACGCACTCGGCGTCGCGTACCCCGCGTACGTGTAGCCTTTCTTTAATTGTCCCTCTCGCCGTCGTTCATCGTGGCATGCGCGAGACATGAGTCACATGAGCGCACTGTGTGTGTGCGTGTGTTAGATATTCATTATGCGACTTTGGAGTGGGCCGCATTGAAGTGGCTTCAAACAGGAGAGCGAAAAAAAGCACACACACACACACACACACCCGTTGTCTTTCGTGGGGCGAAGCGATCGGAACGGATCGATTGGAATAAAAGTAATTTGTCATTTGACACGATTATCGATTATCGCAGTGGGTACGGCGGTGGTGGCAGATCGCGCTTGTCGCGGTGCTAGATCGCCCCGAGCTGGGGGTTCGATTAATTGATCGATCGCTGGCTAAAGTGGGGTAGCTTAGACATTCGGAGGGGGGTGACGCAGACTTCCCGCTGTGGAAAGCAGGGAGATGATTATAGCCAGTCACTTAAGGAGGTGATTGACGATCGTTTGCGATGATAGTGGTGGAGTCGAAAGTTGAAGAGTAGCTGGTCAGATGGTTTACCCGTGTATCCTTTCTATTCTTAGCCAACCTCATCCTCATTGGAAGTACAGGAAAACCTCCCAATATCGCAGAAGAAGCAAACTGCAATGTCTATTTCCCGCATCTTGGGGAGGTGTTATCTTTGTATGGCTACTCTCCTAGCGCTCTTCAAATCGCATCACAAACGAACTGACAGCCGATAACGCGAGGACAACGACGAGTCTTGGATGAATCAAAGATGAATCTTTTTTCATCTTTGAGTGACGTAGTTTTGCAATCAAACCTCACCTAATTTAGTATGAATTTCTTACTTCATTTCAACTTTCAAAATGGCAGCAAACCTTTCGCTTGCCTAATAGTGTGCACAAATTTGTTCTCTAACTCTTGATTTTAGCACACACACAATGAACTTCACGCTAAGGATGAACTGTTACTGCACGAACCATACACACACACGCACATACACACACACCAGGAAACACGGAGATGCATAAATTCTTCACGAAACTCTCGGGAGGCTCTCCGACTAGCCTTCCGTTTCGCCATTCTCGAGCACCATCGAAGCCTGCATATTATCTATTATCTATGGCAGCACACTGCGTCTGGTGCACTCGGCCGGCTCCTCCAGTGTGTTTAATAATGTTTCTTCTTATTGATTTGCAAAACTTTTGCGATACACCCACTCACACCGAGCACACACACCCACACTCATACACACAAACACGAGTGCTTGCGGGAAGATAGTTTATCTTTCCAAATTGCAAAGTATAGTATAACATTTGCTGTTTTAATTATAAATCAATTGCATTTTGCTCTCGCTCACTTTACATGCACAACACTGCACACCCGGCTCGAGCCGAGACCCTCGAACCGGGCCGGGTCGGTGTATGGAGGAAGCAGCTGATGGGAAGAGCATATTTTAGTTGCAAAGTTTCCACAACTTGATGTATGTGCACGTGCCGGCGCGCGTGTGTGTGTGAATGTATGCCCTTTCACATATGCAACATTTCCACCACTTCCGCCAACGTGTGTGTATGTGTGCGTGTGTGTGTGTGCCGGTACAATAGGTGGGTTTTCCGGCTTCCTGTTTTCCTGTGAGTTTCTTTTTTTCCACGCTTCTTCCATTTCCGTAATGTTCGCACCGCCGATTGCATTTGAAGAACGGAGGGAAATTATTTACTTTACTCCTGTCCCAGCCGGCAGGTCGGCCAACAGGCAAACGGTCTTTCTGCCTGCGCAGAATGTTCTAATTTTGTGGTAATTTAATTTTTAATGAAGACATTTGCCGCCGAGCCCGCACCCGTGCCGTGTGCGAGTGTTTTATTCGTGTGTTTTATTATGTATTATAATTATAAAATGACTAACACACACACACACACTCCGGCCCCGGCCACATACACTCAATCGCGTTATTGTGATGATGTTGATCGAATAATAGACACATGTGTGCACCGCCGGCCATCCCAGCCCACCGCCCCCTGCGCACCGAACGCCGAAACAAAACAAAAATTAAATACACCCCGGGCGCGGCGCCGGGATGGACCGGTGGGGTGGAAAAATTAAAACCAAACGTCACTTGGAAAGCCGAGCGCGGACCAACACCAGTTGGTTCGGTTCGCAGCTGAGCGCGCGCGGCCGAGCATAATAACACTCCTTGGCGTGGGGCCCGGCCGTCGTTAGTTAGTCGATGTCTTTAGTCTCTGGCTGACGCACACACTCGCTCCTGCGGCGGGCGAGTACCGTTTGTTGTGTTCTTGGCGCTAGTGCTGTGTGCTGTGCTGAAAGTGTTCCGACGTCCTGCCAACGGACATCCAGGACATCCACGCGGTGTGACACGCGTCAGCAGTGCCTCTAGTGCGATGACGTCGTTGGGTTCGTTCCGGAGTCCGAACGCTCGACTAGCCAGCTGATTTCGTCGCGTCCGCGTCAACGGTCGGTCGTCCCTCGGTCCGGGTCTCCCGGTGGTGATTGTTTAATTAGGCAATTGTGCGCCGGCTTTTTTCGGAAAACGAAATGTGCCCTTCACGCAGTGAGAGTTGGAAGGAATATTGACATCGTCAAAAAAAGGGTCAAAGCAACCCTCGTGCACACGGCTAGTGTGATGAGTCCCACCCCTCTTCGCAATAAGAAAAACATCCGACCGAAGCGAGAAATAATAATCGTAGCATGCGTGCTGAATTTGTATGCGTCGACCGGGCGGCTGCTCGACTCGGCTCGGCGCGCACACAGCCTCACGCGCGCTCCAACCCACACACACATACACGCCGGGCCCGCACCCGTGCCGTGTGCGAGTGTTTTATTCGTGTGTTTTATTATGTATTATAATTATAAAATGACTAACACACACACACACACTCCGGCCCCGGCCACATACACTCAATCGCGTTATTGTGATGATGTTGATCGAATAATAGACACATGTGTGCACCGCCGGCCATCCCAGCCCACCGCCCCCTGCGCACCGAACGCCGAAACAAAACAAAAATTAAATACACCCCGGGCGCGGCGCCGGGATGGACCGGTGGGGTGGAAAAATTAAAACCAAACGTCACTTGGAAAGCCGAGCGCGGACCAACACCAGTTGGTTCGGTTCGCAGCTGAGCGCGCGCGGCCGAGCATAATAACACTCCTTGGCGTGGGGCCCGGCCGTCGTTAGTTAGTCGATGTCTTTAGTCTCTGGCTGACGCACACACTCGCTCCTGCGGCGGGCGAGTACCGTTTGTTGTGTTCTTGGCGCTAGTGCTGTGTGCTGTGCTGAAAGTGTTCCGACGTCCTGCCAACGGACATCCAGGACATCCACGCGGTGTGACACGCGTCAGCAGTGCCTCTAGTGCGATGACGTCGTTGGGTTCGTTCCGGAGTCCGAACGCTCGACTAGCCAGCTGATTTCGTCGCGTCCGCGTCAACGGTCGGTCGTCCCTCGGTCCGGGTCTCCCGGTGGTGATTGTTTAATTAGGCAATTGTGCGCCGGCTTTTTTCGGAAAACGAAATGTGCCCTTCACGCAGTGAGAGTTGGAAGGAATATTGACAGTGCAAGTAAGCCGTCTCGAGTGAGAGCAGCGGTGAAGATTTCTGTTCCGTGCGCAGTGTGCCTCCAGCAAGGAACCTCAAGGAAAGTCTGTGCCAAACATTGGAAGAAAGCGCTCACAAAGCGCACCCTAATTGCTTTAACGGCAGAGCGTTTGAATGTACACCGAAGAAGCCGGAACGTGCGTTAGTGTCTGTGTGCAGACGGTGTGAAGAAACATCAAGCAAAACATACGCGTCCGAACGCTCGCTAGATCACTTCCGGTGGTGTTGTGTTCTACTCATCAACGACGCGGCTTCGCCGACAGCACCCGATTGCTTTGATGATCCAGAGATTTTTGACGAGCGAAGCGCCGATCGCTGCGTAGTTGGAGGTGTGTGTGCGCCTCGCTTTGTCCACCAGTGCAGGTGAGTTTGCGGGCAGAAGCCCCCGTGGAATGTGGGTGGAATGCAGCAAGTGTCAGATGACTGCCACGGTGCCAACAAGTGACGACGACGACGCTTTCTACTATGTACTCACAACCGGCCCACATCAGCTGGCTCTCGCGCGCGCCAAGGGTCGCTTTTTCGGGGGTTTCTCGCCGACTCGCGCCGGCAAACATATTTATGTACACGGGCACAATTGTGACGTTTGCGGATAATAAATGTATGCATGCGCTATATAGAATTCGCCGTCTGCCGCACACTCACACACACACACACGTGGCAACACGTGCGGAAAGTATATAAAAACAGTGACTCACCGCTGCTGTACCGAGCGATCCTGGTTATGCTGGCACCCGCTTGTTTTTTGCTCGTGGGCTTTCGGTCGTGCGAATCGTTTCGCGCTCAAAACGGTCCCCAAACTCGGACTGGACGCGAACGGCCCTACACGTGGCGTTAAAGCTCACGCCACGTTGCTGTTCTTATATTGGAAAATGGGAAACGCATTCCATTTCATTCGAGGTTCTGTGTAGGATGCATTTAAATTCATTTCATACAGACCACATTCTGCTTTTTTTTTGCGAAACTCTTCTTCTGGAACACACTCATCCGGAATAGAAAACGACCGCTTCGGAATTAAATCCATTCGGCCGGGTGGTACCCAGCACACACACACACGCGCGCGCGATTAAAATGGCCAATTATAGTTATTGTAACGAAAACCGTTCTCCGCTCCTCGTGGCCAGGCGCCGATGCGTTCGCCTAAATTATACAAACTTTCCTGCACCGTGTGAATGGGATAATTTATGCCTCACGGAGGCACCCGTGTCGTGTCGTGTAGCGTGCCAATGAGGCAGAGGCTGCGAGGCTCGTGCTTCGATTAGCGGCGAAGAAGCGGCACCCGAGTGTGGCATTACTACGGCCAACGTGCGCGCTCCAGCCTGCTGTCAGCCATTGTCTGGACGTGCACTTTGCCGGGAGGCGCTTTGTTGCCGACTCTAACCACACGATACACCGGGTGTAATAACTCACCCGACATAATAAGACATCCGCGACTGAAAATGGGCAGTGTTTAATTTGGAATCCGGGTTTACCCATTAGTCTCTGGAGGGGTTCAGTTTTGTGTTCTAAAAACCACCCAAACGTATGGCTTTCCTATGCGGAAATGTGTAAATTGCTTTACAGTCTAAATTTTAAATAACAAAAATCACAATTTCTACCCAAGATCGATAATCACACATGGAACTATCTCTTCGCTACACCTTGATCAATCAGCATACTTGCATTATGCACTCCGTCGGATGTATTCTCCATGCCACCACGACCACGAAACACAGTCCTCCCTGCCACCCTGCGAAAGGAATCCACCCCCTTCCACCCACCCCACCCACTGCAACCGGTGGTGGTGGTGGATGCATCCGATTAAGTGCAGTAGGTACGCCTTTAAGATTTGGATAACCCCGGTGACCGCGTTGTCTACCGAAACATGGAATTGAAATTAATGCTGCTGTTGCTGCTGTTGCTACCGATGCTGATATGCTGCTCACACACGCACCAAACCCGGAGACCACACAGTACCCCCTCCCCCGCCCCCCACCCCCACAGGTCCGGGTGTGATGTTGCTGAATCTCGGCTCGATTAGATAGCTCGGGCGCGTTCTGTGCTGAGTGGCCGATGCTGTTCGTATGTGTGTGTGTGTGTGTGTGTGTATACGGGTCCCTCAGCGTCACGAGGGACCCCACAAGGAGGGTGTAGCGGCGCGTGCAAATTAACCTTCCACCGGCTGCACGTGTGGATTTATGTTGCATCGAATCTCTATAGATTCATGAATCTCATGAATCTCTGTAGATTCATGAATCTCTAGGGATTCATGAATCCTATGAATCTCTATAGAGTAATGAATCTTTAGAGATTCATGAGATTCATGAATCTATAGAGATTCATAAGATTCATAAATCCCTAGAGATTCATGAATCTTCTAGAGATTCAAAAGATTCATGAATCATTAGAGATTGATTGAGAGATGAATCTTTGTTTCTAAGATTCAGATTCATTCATTTAGTTCGAAGATTCATTCATATTCATGAATCTGAATCTCTGTTACCCAACACTATTATGTTGCTTTCTTCGTCGGAGGATTTGCTGTGCCCCGAAAAAATACCAATAACGATGGCTTTTCAGCCGATTTCTTATTCTCATGCTGCATCGATCGAGCGTGTGCTTACGCCGCGCACGAGGAAGCAAAAGTTGTCTTAATTTAATTTGCCATTTTATGCGCAAACTGCAGCGGTGTTCTGCTGCCGGCACACGGGGCACCGTTGCCCAGATATCTCAGGTCCACCCGACGGGGGAAAGAGGCGGCAGTGAGAGAGGGGCTGAAAGGGTAGCTCCGGAGAAGGAGGTAGAAGCGAAATCACATATTCTTAATTCATTCCAACCAGAACTGCCCACGCGCAAAACGGCCGCTAACTGTCCCGCCGCCTGTGCACTGGAGGGGGAGGGGGGGGTGGTTTTACGCGAGTCGCCCCGCCGCGTGTGTGTGTGCGTGTGTTGGTCGCCGTTAATGTGATTTAATTTTAAAACTGGAGTCTCGCTAGCGCTCACGGCTCGGGTGTACGTTCTTTTTGTTTCATTATTTTTATTTGTTGCACATAGACTTTAGGATTGGTGAGTTGGAGATATATTTTGGCTATTTCATTTGGCCTTATTTTTTTAAGAAAACGAAGGTTATAAGTGATCCTGTAGAAAGAAACTCAAGAAGTCATGCTTCGCACGAAACGTGGAAAATATATTCAGAACAAATTGTACATATTGAAAAGGTAGATTCGTCCGCTTAGCCACCACTTCTCTATAACGAACAATAATACATATTTTCTTATAAACCCTAACTAAACATAATTCTCACCAACACATAACAACAATTATGTTAACATAATCGAATCGGCTAATTACATATTTGCCACGGCAGTACAAGACATTTGCCCCCCCCTACAGCGAAATGAAATTTCAAAAATTCAAACACCGATTGCGAACCAGCCGCGGCCACATCAAGCAACCCTTCTCGATGTGCGGTAATACAATTTTTTTCTTTCTGTTCGCCCTCCGATACCGACGAACGAACCCCTCGCAACGGATCGCGCACCGAGGGTTCACCTTCTAGAACCACCAGGACGGAAACAATATTAATCACTTACATCCAAGCTCATTACGGGTGACGTACGTACGGACGGTGCGTAATTAAGCAATGCATTTGACGCAAGCTCAGGCGCGCACTCACACACACACACACACACACGCATGCACCCGATGCAAATGAGTGCAGCTGCACACAGCTGCAACATTCCAGCCGAACGGCCGTGCGGTGCGGTGGCGGTCGTGTGCGTCAAGGTGTGATATCTTTACCGGTTTCGGAATGCCGGTTTTCGCACATTGTTTCCATGTGATTAGCTGCTGATTTATTGATCGGTAATCTTGGCCGGCGCCCTCCGCCGTGTGTCCTCGAACGGGGGTGTGGGAGGAGCACGAAACTAATGCCGTGCCGTCTCTGTGCGCCAAACCATGCTTCCTTGCCCTGACAACAGCTCATGTTGGGTTGATTTATGAACGGCAACTTTCCACCCCGTGTTCTAGTATGCTAGTTTAAGGTTATGTTGTAGTGTTGTGTCTTATGAAACTTTCGACGAGATTCAGATTCATGAATCTTTCATTTAGGATTCATTCATGAATCTTATGAATCTCTAGAAGATTCATGAATCTCTAGGGATTTATGAATCTTATGAATCTCTATAGATTCATGAATCTCATGAATCTCTAAAGATTCATTACTCTATAGAGATTCATAGGATTCATGAATCCCTAGAGATTCATGAATCTACAGAGATTCATGAGATTCATGAATCTTTAGGGATTCATGAGATTCATGAATCTTCTAGAGATTCAAAAGATTCATGAATCATTAGAGATTGATTGAGAGATGAATCTTTGTTTCTAAGATTCAGATTCATTCATTTAGTTCGAAGATTCATTCATATTCATGAATCTGAATCTCTGTTACCCAACACTATTATGTTGCTTTCTTCGTCGGAGGATTTGCTGTGCCCCGAAAAAATACCAATAACGATGGCTTTTCAGCCGATTTCTTATTCTCATGCTGCATCGATCGAGCGTGTGCTTACGCCGCGCACGAGGAAGCAAAAGTTGTCTTAATTTAATTTGCCATTTTATGCGCAAACTGCAGCGGTGTTCTGCTGCCGGCACACGGGGCACCGTTGCCCAGATATCTCAGGTCCACCCGACGGGGGAAAGAGGCGGCAGTGAGAGAGGGGCTGAAAGGGTAGCTCCGGAGAAGGAGGTAGAAGCGAAATCACATATTCTTAATTCATTCCAACCAGAACTGCCCACGCGCAAAACGGCCGCTAACTGTCCCGCCGCCTGTGCACTGGAGGGGGAGGGGGGGGTCCCCCCCCTACAGCGAAATGAAATTTCAAAAATTCAAACACCGATTGCGAACCAGCCGCGGCCACATCAAGCAACCCTTCTCGATGTGCGGTAATACATTTTTTTTCTTTCTGTTCGCCCTCCGATACCGACGAACGAACCCCTCGCAACGGATCGCGCACCGAGGGTTCACCTTCTAGAACCACCAGGACGGAAACAATATTAATCACTTACATCCAAGCTCATTACGGGTGACGTACGTACGGACGGTGCGTAATTAAGCAATGCATTTGACGCAAGCTCAGGCGCGCACTCACACACACACACACACGTTCTTCCGGATGAGTTCCTTCATTCTATGTCCATGTCATTAGAAGAGTTTGGAAATAGTCAATAGTAATGTAACTCTCAATGTAGTCAATGAGTCAATGTAACTCTTGTATCTCAGTTCAAGGAATTTGCGATTAACAATTATTACTTTTGACTTTTACCAGCAAACTTTTACAATTCAGAACTGTTTTGTAATGCAATCTACCCACAACGGATAATCTAACCTCTGTTTAAGTCATATAAAAAACTGAGCAACTTA
Organism: Anopheles cracens; assembly: GCA_002091845.1. NCBI lineage: Eukaryota > Metazoa > Arthropoda > Insecta > Diptera > Culicidae > Anopheles > Anopheles cracens. The sequence goes on along the minus strand of KZ071217.1, from coordinate 121,566 downwards.
AAGCAATAGACTTTAGGATTGGTGAGTTGGAGATATATTTTGGCTATTTCATTTGGCCTTATTTTTTTAAGAAAACGAAGGTTATAAGTGATCCTGTAGAAAGAAACTCAAGAAGTCATGCTTCGCACGAAACGTGGAAAATATATTCAGAACAAATTGTACATATTGAAAAGGTAGATTCGTCCGCTTAGCCACCACTTCTCTATAACGAACAATAATACATATTTTCTTATAAACCCTAACTAAACATAATTCTCACCAACACATAACAACAATTATGTTAACATAATCGAATCGGCTAATTACATATTTGCCACGGCAGTACAAGACATTTGCCCCCCCCCAAAAAAGGCACCACCGAACTAAATAAAACTAGTAGCAATCTTACTTTCGGCTTTCCTTTCGAGCGAGGGAGAACCTTATCGGCTAATGGGTTGGCATCGGCTGAACCGGTACCGCTTCTTTCGGTTCTCGGGTGGCCCGAGCGCCGAGGTGGGACGATAAGCCCGGTGGTCCTTACTGTTGCTCCCGATACACGGGCGATAGCCGGCGGGCCAGCCCGGTTGAGGTTGCCGTCCGTTGCCAACTGCTGTGAAAATCGGGGAAAACTACCTTTTTTTGGTTGTGGGAACGGGGTTGACGTCAGTCTTTATTTTCAACCATTAGGTGGAAAGTTTTCCGAGCTCCTTTTTGGACCAACACAGCGTTCGGTTGGAACAGCGTGTGCTTACGCCGCGCACGAGGAAGCAAAAGTTGTCTTAATTTAATTTGCCATTTTATGCGCAAACTGCAGCGGTGTTCTGCTGCCGGCACACGGGGCACCGTTGCCCAGATATCTCAGGTCCACCCGACGGGGGAAAGAGGCGGCAGTGAGAGAGGGGCTGAAAGGGTAGCTCCGGAGAAGGAGGTAGAAGCGAAATCACATATTCTTAATTCATTCCAACCAGAACTGCCCACGCGCAAAACGGCCGCTAACTGTCCCGCCGCCTGTGCACTGGAGGGGGAGGGGGGGGTGGTTTTACGCGAGTCGCCCCGCCGCGTGTGTGTGTGCGTGTGTTGGTCGCCGTTAATGTGATTTAATTTTAAAACTGGAGTCTCGCTAGCGCTCACGGCTCGGGTGTACGTTCTTTTTGTTTCATTATTTTTATTTGTTGCACACGCCCGGTACAGCTTGTGGTGGGTTTTTTTTTCTATACACAATTTATTTTTGTTCTAGCACTCTCGCTCTCTCTCTCCCTCTCTTGGAGGGCTCTGATTGCCGTCATCCGTTTGCCGTCGGACAACTGCCTGTCCAGTGACACGCGCTGACCGCATTATGGTCCGTGGTCTAGTTTGTGTCAATTAAAAATAGTTTCAATCTAATACGAAGCCACTTTGGGTTGGGAAGTCTAATGGGGAGCCTATATTTGAAGACTCACCGCTCGTCTCTTTCGCGATCGACAGATCCTCCAACGCCAAGATGTACCCACTTTCGACGATGCTTTGCTGAGACGAACGATGGAATATGGAGGACGGTGGAGCGGACCCCGACAACAACAATAGTAGCCACTGTGGAATGTTAGGAATCAGCATGCCATGCGAAGGAGCCGGTCATGACTTTAGCACCGTCCGGAAGGAACTGGAGTACGCGAACGCGATCGCAGCCCACTACGGGGGACCGGACAAGGGCGATCGCATCATTAGCTATAAACTCGAGGTAGGTGTGATTCGTGTTCGTTTAACAAAAACAGTGTGTTCCGCTAACCCAGGCGCGAGGTATTGATCCAAAGTTCCGCGATCCATGCCTGTTCGTCCGCCGATAACGAACAAACAGGTTCCAATTACCTTCAACCTCCCGGGCGAGACCTGTGTGTGTGTGTGTGTGTGCTTTTTTTCGCTCTCCTGTTTGAAGCCACTTCAATGCGGCCCACTCCAAAGTCGCATAATGAATATCTAACACACGCACACACACAGTGCGCTCATGTGACTCATGTCTCGCGCATGCCACGATGAACGACGGCGAGAGGGACAATTAAAGAAAGGCTACACGTACGCGGGGTACGCGACGCCGAGTGCGTCGAAAGATATAATTTAATACGCAAGTTTGTATTCTGGTGCCGCTGGACCCGCGCGGAGGCTTGGTATTGGTGTTCCGATGTGCGGCTCAGTGTTGGTGATTACACGCCTGCTCAGCCCCTCTGGAAATGTTATTTTCATTTAGACGATGTTTTTTAGCATTCTCCTTCCATCCTTCTCTCTCTCTCTCACTCTCTCTCTCTCTCTCTCTCTCTTGCCGGCCTCGTTCGCTCGTTCGCCGGCCCTGTCTTCAAACGTCATATGCATCTCATTAATAATTAATTACAAATTACACACGCCTACGTTTCTTCAATAAATGTTTATAACTGCAACATGCGGCTGGCTGCTCCTTCATTGCCTCGATTCGCTCGCGAGCGAACCGGGGGCAGGAGGGCCTGCGCGAACAGAAGTGAGTGTGTATGTATATAATTTTAATTCATCCACTAAATAATTTTTATGCTTCCCTCTCGCCCGGGTCTCGCCCGGGGTTGGCCGTCGTGCCTATGTTTTCTGTCATTTCTTGGGTCGTGTTTTGTTCTCGTTCGACTCCGCTTCTCATTGCCGTCGGACTCCGGTTGGGGATGATGGTGGGGAGTGATTTCGAAGAAAAGCTCCGAAAGGGACACGCGGCCGCGGCCGCTACACGCTCGATCCCGTCCATCCGTCTGAGTGGATCGGGTTTGTCTGGGTTGGGCTGGGCTCTGGCTCTGGCTGAATCGAGCTTCGCCGGACCGGCGTCTCGGCTGTTGGTGTGGGCTCAGACGTATGCGTATGGAGGTCGCTTCCCTTGCCTCTCTCTCTCTCTCCCCGCAGGCGCACTGCGATTGCTAATTTATATGTTGCCATATTACATTCAACGACAGAAATGTAATGAAACACGCGCGGTGGTACAGTTAATAACCACCCCGCGCGATCGCGATTGCGAGATCGCGCCTGGCCAAATCTCACCGGGTTCCA
>KZ071217.1:98166-111539 GCA_002091845.1 Anopheles cracens | reverse complement strand
GGTTGCGTTCTCCTGGTGCACGGCTGCACAAAATGCACCGACAATAGTGCAACGGTGGCTTAAAACATGCAGCCGAGGTTGTTATAGTGTTTGTTTTCTCTAAGGTTTTCGGTGTGCTAGTTTTTTTTTACTTTTCTTTTTTGATATTATACTATTTGATTTGATTTTAATTTCCTTTTTTGTATCTTGTGTTATATTCTTTTATGTTTCATTTCTGTTAATTATTATTTTTTATTATAATTTTTTTGAAGCATAGAATCATGTTTTCATGTAATGTCACAATTGTAGTTTCTCCTTTTTGCCTTTTATGTTCTTTTTACTACTCGATTGTTGTCTTTTATATTTCCCTTCATTTTTTCATATTTATGTAAGAGTAACAATAGACAACCCTTACTGAATCGGTTACTTGGTTTTGTTTTCCTTATAATCCAGCTCCTGCCGCGCTTCCTTGCCCTTTCAAAAAAAAACGCACTGCTCATAAACGTACACTCTCACACGTGCGGTGTCGATGTGTGCGATTAAAAAAGAGGGCATATTATTTATCCTTTCCCAGCGCTGCATCCCGGTCCCCCGTCCCACCGGTGGGCTGTTGCAGTTGATCAACTCAAACTTGCTGACGTTTCAAGCAGCAGTAGGCTTTTCCGAAGTAATTTTTCCCTGCTGCTCGCTCTCTCACTCTCGCGCTCTCTCGCTCGTTTGCTCACCCGAACGCTCTCCGCTTTCGCACACCAAACAGCGCCGCACGATGGTGGTGGTTGATTTCATTCAGTAAAAAGGAAAATACAACCGCCCGAAACTCTCACCCAACATAACCCGCTCGCTTGCATACATAGCGCATACGGGTTCGTTCTTCGCCGCGCTGATGTTTAATTGCAGCATCGTCCATCCCGCTCGCGTGGCCCGCACCAACACTAGCGCACCGGACCGTCTTCGGTCCGCACACGCACACGACGGTCGACACGTGGAAAGGCGCGCGCCAAACGACGCGCGCTCTGGCCGCATCTTGCCGGCAGGAGCGTTCCGAGAAAGAGGAGGGGGTTTCGGGAGGCGTTCGAAGTCCGAGCGGGCAGCGAGCATGCGCCGGACCGTTTGTAAACATCGCGCGGGAGCAAACGCGTACGGAACGCAAATTAAGGCACGAAAGCATAAATTCAAATTACCGAGCTCGTGGGCCTAACGGTCGTCGCACGGTTGCAGCAGCGAGAGAGGTCCTTTTGCATATTAGGCAAACGGCCATCAATTAATTGTGGCACTCGCTCGTGGCGCGTTTCTTAAGGGGGTTCGGATGCATTATCGAGCGGGTATTATTATTAATAGCTACTTACGGGCTGCTGGGAAAAGGGACACCTGTGACTGCGTTCGAAGTCGGCGTGTAGTTGCACTATCTTACCAGTGTCTAGCGAGCGTAATGCCACAATATTCAAATCAGCGTCTGATGCTGTCCCGTCTGCCTCAAAACGCATCCGAAACAAAGAGCAAGAGTACTTACTTCTTGATTGATTGAGTAGGTTTTTCAGTTATCTGCAGCCGCAGTTTGCGTCCTGCACGCAGCCAACACTTTTTCCGCCTAATTGAACGAAGTAGCTTTTCGTGCTGAAAATAATACCCTCTATAATCGATGCTTTGGCCGGAAGATTTCCAATCAACGGTCGCTAGTCAGTCGATCCGTACCACCGGTCGTCCGATCCTGCGCTGGATATCGACTCGTGTGCAACGTGTGAAAAACTAAAGAAAGACCGATAGCCCAACGTCGAACGGGGCCGTGTCCGTGCAGCGATCCTTATCCCCCTGCTCCCTCCGAAAGTGGAGACCCGATGTGTGTATCCCGGTGGTCAGCGTCATGTCCTGCCTGTCTGGCCGCGCAACTCCTCCTATATCTCCGCACTCTGCCAGGAACGTTGGGCACGTTGTCGAGCAGGAACTGCGATAGTGTTCCTCATTTTAATCGCATCCTACCCTGGATCGGCACCCAAACGCAAAACCCAAACCCAGGCGCGTTTGTGTGAGAGAAGGTGGAGGATATGATTCTTGCTCATCGCAGTCGAACGGAACATTGAATTTAAACTTAGTTCGTAGCGGGGCTCGTGCCAGCGGCAGGATGGAAGAAATTATAAACAAAAACATCACCATCACGCCAGCAACAATGGCAGGGACGGCTTGGACGGCTTGGGACAAGAAGCAAGATTTCTCCTGCTGCTGCTGCTGCTGGCTCTGGACCTTCTTCTAACTCGGGCTGCCCTTCTAATGATAATGATGGTCCGATAGGATCGTCCTTCGTCCTTTCCTTCGCAGCGAAAGTAGCATACACACACACACATACGCCTGGCCATCCATCCCGTCCGGCGACCTTCCCGACCCTGGACACACGCTCTCGGTGCTCGGAGTCCACTTCTCGGTGCAAATTATGTGGCCAGCATCAGGGAAGCACGGGGTAACCACTGCAAACCAAACACCCAACACACACACACACACGCTCGAAGGAGGTGGGGCATAAATATGCAAACGAGGTACTGCTGCTTCCGGGTGGTTCCGATTTTTTGTTCTGCTGCTTCTCTCGTCTCCTCGAGAAACGCTTACCGCCCGGGATGAAAGATGACCGGGGCTCGGGCAAGATTACAATAATTTCTTCTGGTGTGTGACGAAGTTCCGGTTTCGTGTTCGTGTGTGCGGGCCTGCGTGCATGTGTGTGTGTGTGTATGTGTTTGCTTGTATGAGAAGGAAGGAAGCTAGTTTCATTAGCCAGCTATGCAAAACACATTATTAGCATTATACTCGGTGGGTGGTTGGGTGCTGGAAGTGAGAGTGTGTGTGAGTGTGTGGCACTGGGACAGGGAACGCTCATTACAATGGGCTTAATGGGAAAACTACTATGCGGTAAGGTACCACCACCCTATCGGTGCGTTGCATAAGAAGAAATAATTCTGTATGGATATGAAAGTTTTGATTGGTAAGAAGGTTTCGTATAATGGGTCGGTACTACTAAACTAAAAGGTAATAATTTCATGGGATATAATGAGGTTCTTTAATGTTTGGAGATGAACCATAAAATGCTTCCCTCGGTGCTTGTTTTAAAAATAGCGTAGTCACAAATTTATTCCAATAAAATGTAGGTTAGGACCTGTTATTGATTATAGAGCATTGAGGTTATAAACTCATTGACATATATTTCTTCAGGACATGGGCGTTCTAACAGAAGCCGTTACGACTTACTAGATTTATTTATATCACTGTATCCTGATAGCCACTTCACGCATCCTATAGAACTAAAATCTCTGAGATAGAATTCAAATGCAAAGTAAGTTTGTATATCTGTTGTCCAATCATAATGCACCACAAAGAGTCACAAAAAAATCAATAACCTCTTGTTGTTGTTTTGAACAGCAGCAATGGATTGATTTCTAATCAATCAACACTATCCGAAACCCCCCCCCCCCCTAATGGCATTATAAAAATGGGCTCCGATCAACCGATACCTCCGGCCATTACGATTCCAATCAGACCCCCTTCCCAATCGTTAATCGTGTCGACCGTATTGGAACATAATTGAAATTAGCATCTCCACGAGTGCTGCGCGGGTGGTTGGGCAGCCTGACTCGGTCGCTTCCGCTAGGATTCCCCCCCGGGACAGGACAAACTGTCAAACAAATAATGAACATCGCTTACAGCACGATGATAATAGCTATCATAATCACAATAACGATTCACTACTGTAATAACTCATTCGGGTGTCCATACCTTGCCGAGCGTTGCGTTAATCAAATGATAAGTTGCGTAGGTAGTGTGTGTGTGTGTGTGTGCGTGTGTGGGGTGTGTTTTTTATTCCCCCGTCCAACATTCAGCTTACTGCCACGAACTCCACGCGGAGGTCATCGGTATGCAAACGATTTACAGTTTGCTTTTGTAAACGACGGGGACATTATTAAACACAGATTCGCAACAACAAAAAATGAGCGCTCGAATCGATCCCAAGGACCTTCATGCTGCAGGAGAGCGGGGTAGAAATGGGACGTGATCACAGGGTGCCGAAGTCGAAACATCCACCCCGCGGCAGGATCATAATTGATTCAGGGCACGGCATTTTTAACAATACAATACTCCTCCCGGCCCTGCTTTATGGCGTAATGGATGGTTTATTGGAATTGGAACACAGTTTGTCCGCACATAAATGGAAGCAAATCGTGCAAATCGGCGGGTCCTGCACGTCCCGCCTGGTGCCATAATGCGGTGAAGTTTGTTTTATGTGTGTGTGTGTTTTTTTTCTTCATTTATTTAGAATTTACTATAAAATGGAAAATGCAAATCAGCGTATGCGCTCCTACAGTAACAGCCATTCAAGCACATCAATCACACTTGAAACCTGCGTGCCTTCGGAAGCCACAACGTCGCTATCGCTCCACTTGGAATTACCTCATTAACCATCCGAGGACGACGACGGTCGCCAGCACACGCGATTAATTAGGCCATCCACGCCGTTTGGAAAGATCGGCCTCTACCTATTGCTAATCCTCGCCGCGTAAGCCGCAGAAACTGTGCCGATGTGAGTTCGTTCCAGCGGGAGCAACATTTGCAATTGCCCCTCGATACGGCTTTCCAATGTCTGGGGGCCGCCCGTTTCTGCGTGCCGAGCGCCTGCGGCAGGAATCACATTCAAACGCATAAATTAACCTTTCGAGAGCAACACTGGATTGGAAGGAGAAGCAAGAAAAACTTCCTAAAGGGGAGTAGCACGCTTAGTTTTGTCTTTGCAAAAGAAAATAGTATTTCCAATAAGCTAGTGTGTTAGGTGAGGAAAACACCATAAATGTGAACGGAACGAACGAATCCTAATTACCGCCACTTGAAACAGTAATCCGTGTGCTTAAGAGTTGGCATTAAAATTCTGGCTTCCTTCTTGTAATTCATCCCACCTGGAAAATCAGCCGCAGCAGCAGCAGCAGCACGAAGCAAGCAGCAGCATCGTAACATAATTTACTCGACAAGCTCCGGGAGGTGTCAATGGTCCACTAGTTGGTGTTGGTGGCACAGGGCAAACGGTGCCTTTCCCAACCCGGTTGCTACCCGTCCCAGCTACTAGCTGCGCCATAATAATTCAATAATAATTATAATTTCTTCTTCCATTTCTCATTTCTCATTAATAATAATTCGTTCGCTTAAATGTCGCTCCCTCCCGGTTGTTTCTTGGGTTGGTCTGGCCGACCCCGCCGTGGAAGGAGTGGTCGGCTGGTGAGAGCGAAAAGGACGACGGTGGCGAGGCTTGCTCGACCCAGAAAGCCTGCTACGATGCCTCGGAACACATTTGCAATCGAATGGCAGGGAAGGTGTAAACAGTGCTTGCCCGTTTTTCTCGCGATCATAGCAGGCGGTGGGTTTCCACGGAGTATTTTTCCATTTCATTTTTGAATTTCGATTATCAAAAATTGTCTAAAATATTGTAATAAACCACGGTATGATAGTGAATAAGATTAAAAATTAAGAAAAAATACAAACAAGCACTGTACGCGCTCGCAGAAAAGCGAACGAAATTAAAACGCACCCATTCGTTGGCACCTTTGAAGGCAGCGTGTTTTGCATGGCACTGGCAATGGGAATATTTTGCGTTTCATTTCGGTTTTCCTTCTTCTACACACTCTCACTCTCTCTCTCTCTCTTTTTCTCTCATTTACCAGCTATTGGTATAAGCAGCCCCCCACATGCCGGGCGCAATAAGCCTTACAAGCGTAATGTTCTCGCCCTGACCTGGCGGTAAGCTCTCCACGCCCAACCACCCTACCACCCAACCACCCACCGATGAAGAGGGGGAGCGCGTAATATTTTTCTCCTATATTTAATTTATTTATTTCGATTCCTTTCAAATGTTATAGTCACGTAATTAGGTGATTAAAACAGAAGGCGGTGGCCGTCGTGGCCGTGGTGGCCCTGGCACCGGGGCAAGGCAGAAACTCAATTAGCAATTAAACGTGGCATTTTTCTTAATTACACGATACTTTTTCACTAATTAATAGGCAGGGAAAGCGCCGGCCGGGGCGTTGTGATGGTGGTGGTGGTGGTGTGTGTGGGCGAGGAAACCCGGACGAACAACCGTCCGTGTTGGCGTGTTCCTTTCGTGTTGCTTCTTTCCCGTTTTCCGTTCTTGGAGTGTGTGTGTGTCCCGCGGGGTACCCTTTCGTCGTCGATCGACGTTCGATACGATGACTTATACGACGACCTATCGGCTACGGCATATTTATTCTGCACATTCATCCCACCGCGCACATTCGCGTACGTTCGTTTTGTTCTTCCCGGCTTTTAACGCGGGACCAATTTCGTCCGTCCGATGGCTTTGCATACATTATGAGGAGCACGGTGCGGGGGAGCGAGCGGGGGGAGCGAGCGGGGGGAGCGATTCGTGGCGCGATTCTCATTTGTTCGCAAGCAGGCGGTGAGTGGTTGCTGTGCAGCGAAGAGAGAATTCATTCATTATGCTTTTCCCATTCGCTTATGTCTTCTAATGTGCTAATTTCACGAGCCAATGAAACCCGCGGGTACACCGGGTGGCATTCTTTCGTACGCTGGTTGAAAGAGGATTGTTTTCGTTGAGCATTAGGAGTTGTTTGAGTCGAGGTGTCTATCGGCTAATCTGGCGTGCCGTTGGGGACAGAGGGCTCAGGTAGACGGTCGTAATTTATCCTTCGTTTTGATGATCTGGTTCGTTTAATTTAGCGAAAATCGTGCAGTCGAAGTTAAAGTGGAACAGCTTGAAATTACTATGTATTGACAGGTTAAAATAACAAGGCGATATGGCTGTAAACAATTTCAAACGTATATCGGATTGCCAACCTCGTCTACGTAACAATAAAAGTAGAGGATATATTTACAAAATTTCCATTCTATTTCCCTATGAACACTTCCTTATGAAAGAACCTCTGGAGTTTTGTTTCCGAGTTTTCTAAATATTAAATATTTTTTTATTGTATTCATGGTTTAGGTTTCATACTTTATAAAACATAAGAAACGGTCTCTGCATATCAAACAGAAAGGGCATAAAAAAGCATTAAGAAATACGCCAAAACCAAGACTCTAACCAGATCTTCCTCCAACGAAAACATTGATCTGGGTTTAGTACGAAGAGCATGGACTAAGTTCGGGAAATCACTCGGCTGGAATGTCAGAATCAACAACGATCACTAATAGTCCAACCAGTTCGCGTTGGTCCTAGGTACGAGTAATAAAAACTTAGTTCCAATACCTCGAATAGACGGTCTTCCAACATCTATCGTGTACACTTACTTCTGGGAAAACTTTGTCCAAAAAGTGTGGAATTTGTGTAACAAGAGCATTATTAGACCCATCGTACTTGTGTTCACCAGAAGCTAGCTATTGACATCATTTTTGCCTTCTCAAGTAATAGTCAAATATAATAGCCAAACTTGGACAGATATTTTTGGACTATAAAATATCTTCTGTTGCCAAGTTTAGCATGTTCAAATTTGTGACAGAAACTGTTTTTTTTTATGTTTGAGACTCTGAATATAATAAAAAAAAGTTGATTTATTCTTTTTTATTTCTCAATTTTTACTAAACCTAGATCAACAAACAGGATGAGGATATCCTGACGGCACAAGCACGCCATTGTTCCAAACATATGAAAGGAAATTGAATTTGAGGCCTGGCGCTCTATCGGAAGCGAAAGAACCGCCACTACTCACTTCCAGAAACGAAGATCAATAGGGTTTCCCTGAAGTAGTTGCATCGCTGCATCGCTGCAGCAGCAGTAACGGCAAAAAGTAACCGGATACCTCAATTGCCGGTGGGGCCACAACGGTCCAACAAGACAGTTTGCGATGCAAAACTTGGAACAAACAACAGAAAAAAGAGCACTTCCCTGCGAAAGAGGTGTAAAAGTCTTGAGATGAGACCCGCATGTCCGAGTTTTCCCCTGTCCATTGTTTGTCGAGTCCCTGACATCCGTACTGCTTGAGTAAAGGAAGAAGCGAATGGCAGCGAATCGAGCGCAGTTGCAAAGTTAGCGATGGCGCTTTGCACAGTAGCCTCTCCAAATCTTATTATGACTCCCTATGGTGTGTGTGTGTGTGTGTGCTTCTTTATTGTCATTTTTTCCAGGCACTGTTTGACTTTGCCCGACTGCAGACTCCTGTCAAGTCACACGGAACAATGCAGTCAGCGGAGGAGTGTTTCCTCCCGCACACAAAAGGCTCGAGAACGCACACTTCCAAGTCACACTTGGTCGAGGATTGCAAGCTCGCCCCCGCACCACCCGAGCTATATGTAAGTGGCGCACAAACACACACACCCGAGTGCAAACATTTATGCAAACAAACACGTGTTATTAGCAAGCGGGACGAGAAGACAAAAAAGCATCCTTTACAAAAAAAAAACAAACGGATGCTCTTAGCGATGCTGTAGTCCGTTGTCCTTTGCGCATCGTCGACAGGATCAGAGGAAGACGGCACTCCGTTGCCGTTGACCGGCCGCCGGGAAAGCAGGAAAACCGATCCGAAGAAAACCAAAGCGAAATGCCTCCTCTGCTGGAGAAAAAAGGAGCCATGCCGTAGGGAAACACAGTAGGCTGTGTGCGCCGGCGGGCTACGAAAGGATGCGCTCCGACGGAAGAGAGAGAGAGAAAGAGAGAGAGATAGGTCGCATTTTGATTGAAGTGCAATTGCCTTTGTTAATTTTATTTCTTGCGGCTCTGTGTGTGTGTGTTATTGACATCATTTTTGCCTTCTCAAGTAATAGTCAAATATAATAGCCAAACTTGGACAGATATTTTTGGACTATAAAATATCTTCTGTTGCCAAGTTTAGCATGTTCAAATTTGTGACAGAAACTGTTTTTTTTTATGTTTGAGACTCTGAATATAATAAAAAAAAGTTGATTTATTCTTTTTTATTTCTCAATTTTTACTAAACCTAGATCAACAAACAGGATGAGGATATCCTGACGGCACAAGCACGCCATTGTTCCAAACATATGAAAGGAAATTGAATTTGAGGCCTGGCGCTCTATCGGAAGCGAAAGAACCGCCACTACTCACTTCCAGAAACGAAGATCAATAGGGTTTCCCTGAAGTAGTTGCATCGCTGCATCGCTGCAGCAGCAGTAACGGCAAAAAGTAACCGGATACCTCAATTGCCGGTGGGGCCACAACGGTCCAACAAGACAGTTTGCGATGCAAAACTTGGAACAAACAACAGAAAAAAGAGCACTTCCCTGCGAAAGAGGTGTAAAAGTCTTGAGATGAGACCCGCATGTCCGAGTTTTCCCCTGTCCATTGTTTGTCGAGTCCCTGACATCCGTACTGCTTGAGTAAAGGAAGAAGCGAATGGCAGCGAATCGAGCGCAGTTGCAAAGTTAGCGATGGCGCTTTGCACAGTAGCCTCTCCAAATCTTATTATGACTCCCTATGGTGTGTGTGTGTGTGCGCGCTTCTTTATTGTCATTTTTTCCAGGCACTGTTTGACTTTGCCCGACTGCCGACTCCTGTCAAGTCACACGGAACAATGCAGTCAGCGGAGGAGTGTTTCCTCCCGCACACAAAAGGCTCGAGAACGCACACTTCCAAGTCACACTTGGTCGAGGATTGCAAGCTCGCCCCTCCCCCACCCGAGCTATGTGTAAGTGGCGCACAAACACACACACCCGAGTGCAAACATTTATGCAAACAAACACGTGTTATTAGCAAGCGGGACGAGAAGACAAAAAAGCATCCTTTACAAAAAAAAACAAACGGATGCTCTTAGCGATGCTGTAGTCCGTTGTCCTTTGCGCATCGTCGACAGGATCAGAGGAAGACGGCACTCCGTTGCCGTTGACCGGCCGCCGGGAAAGCAGGAAAACCGATCCGAAGAAAACCAAAGCGAAATGCCTCCTCTGCTGGAGAAAAAAGGAGCCATGCCGTAGGGAAACACAGTAGGCTGTGTGCGCCGGCGGGCTACGAAAGGATGCGCTCCGACGGAAGAGAGAGAGAGAAAGAGAGAGAGATAGGTCGCATTTTGATTGAAGTGCAATTGCCTTTGTTAATTTTATTTCTTGCGGCTCTGTGTGTGTGTGTGTGTGCTGGCCTCCATATTGTGTTTCTAATTGTGTTTAAATAATGGAGCTGGTGCTCCAGCGGGTCCGAAGAAAGGACGAAACGGCAACAACAAAGCGTTCTTGAGGCGGCTCCATCGATGTACACCCAGCAGCAGCAGCAACAACAGCCAAGTTCGACGTTACTCTTCAACTTTTCCGGTGCCTTCAACTTCATCCCCGTCGCTGGGAAAGCTTCGGTGTGTGTGTGTATGTGTGCGCGGGGCCAGTGACATGAGTTTGTTCATCGCCTCCGGTGACGAACTCCCTGCTTCCGTTTGGGCGCAGAAGGCGCCAGACGCCATCTCCTACATTCTAGTCGGGATTTTTGATGTGAAATGTGCGAATTTGTGCTATTGTTTTCGAAACGCAGCGTGCCAACGTGTCGGTGTGCCTGCGGGCATGCCAGGTGCAGTGACTGTTGTGCAGCAGACAACAAGGGGCTGAAATAATGAGCATGCGGTAGTACGGCATGGACAGAAGAAATCACATTTAATTACACTCAATCCGTGTTGCATTCTCCACGCGATGGAGTGGAACACAGCTCGCCTAATTTCCGCCATTCTTCACTCATCCGACGGCAAATGAATGCCAATTTCTGTATTGACCGTGTTCAAGCGACAATAATTATAACGAAACTATGTTGGACAGCACCGTACCCGATCCGGCACGGGCAAATGTATGCAAAATGTCCCCGTATCCCACTCGCGCCATCGACAGTGTCATCGGTTTCTTCTCGGGGCTTTTAATTGTGACTGGACCGGCCGGCCTTTCCCGTTCCGCTGGGCAGAAGAAATGCAACCACAGTTGAAAAAAAGAGAAAGAAAAACCATAAATACACCACACCTTCCCTGTGGCCCCAAATGCGGCGGTGGCGGTTGCATAAAATTTGAATACGATTAAAACTCGTTTTAATTATATTTAAAGGAGTAAAAGCTGTAAATACTCTAACCGGCTGGGCGAGATGACAGGGAGGAAGAAGAGGGGGAGGGGGCGGTGCTCACCGGGCATAGAATGTAATTTTATAATTAAACCTCAATTAAGTTTGTATGCAAATCATTTCCATATTTCATGATTTCATAGCCTCGACCGCGAGAGAAGGAAGTGTGCGCGAACAAAAGCATTTCGGCGAATCTCAGTCGGCGGTCGATGGCTACTTTGTTCCGTCGGCGTGTTTTTGATGTGACGGGTTGTGACGGGTTTTGTGATCTTCTCTTATTTATGCTATTTTTGTGTCGTCCAGCCGGAAGGATGTAAGTGTTTCGGTGTTTCGGTGTTTGCTTTTTCGTTTGGCCGGGCCTTCTGCTACTGGCGACTCGTAATGAATCCTTTTCTACAGCATAATCATCACTCGAGTTAATTTCTCACTTTATGCTAACGCGGGTCTCGTGCCGGGAGTCCTGGTGAACCGGTGAACCCTTTCCGGGATAATTAAGTGTGCGGGATAAAGGTTTTAACTTTTATTGGACGGCTTTGTGGCAAAATCTTTCAAACGTGTGTCCCAGGAGGTGTTTCTCCCAGGGAAAGCTTTTTTATTGTCCCAGTTCCTAGTGTTCCCCGTCGATGTGGTGCATCCTTTTGATGAAATGGGCGCTTCATAAATTAATTTAAAAAATATTGAATGCACTTTTTCTTAATTTATGTCCACAATAATGGAATATACGATGAAGCGTAAAAACTGAACCCGAACACAGGAGTAGAATGTCCTGCCCACTTTCATTCGCTCCCGGGGTCTTCCGGGCACGCACTCATGGCCATTCGGGCACGGAAACCGCACGGCAGCAAATGGTGAGTGGCCATTTCATATTTCTAATTGAGATTTTGATTTTTCACCCAACTTGCTCCTCGCCTCGGCGATGGGTTTGTGTGGAAAAAAGCACCCTATGTGCGTGCGTGTCCGGGTCGGGTCAGCGCCTAGGTGACCACGGGCGCGCGTGTGTGTGCGTCTCGTAGAGCAGGATGTGAGCACCCGTTTCCGCCGCACCAAAAAGGACGAGAAACAAATCTAGCGAGGCGTTTGTTTCAATCGTTTTTCTTCGCAAAACCACTTGAAAGCCTCCCGCTGCTCCGCTATTCACATACACACCAAAGGCCTACTCTGATCCTTGTGGAGCAGAAAAAAATCATCCACACACACTGAAACACACGGGAAAAACCGAATAAATTCCTTCCAAGCGTGTGTGGTGGGGGGTTACACGTTTTTTATTGTCCCAGTTCCTAGTGTTCCCCGTCGATGTGGTGCATCCTTTTGATGAAATGGGCGCTTCATAAATTAATTTAAAAAATATTGAATGCACTTTTTCTTAATTTATGTCCACAATAATGGAATATACGATGAAGCGTAAAAACTGAACCCGAACACAGGAGTAGAATGTCCTGCCCACTTTCATTCGCTCCCGGGGTCTTCCGGGCACGCACTCATGGCCATTCGGGCACGGAAACCGCACGGCAGCAAATGGTGAGTGGCCATTTCATATTTCTAATTGAGATTTTGATTTTTCACCCAACTTGCTCCTCGCCTCGGCGATGGGTTTGTGTGTATGGGTGTGTGTGTGTTGTGTATGTATTAAGTTTTTCTAACGCGCCCAGTCGCTTCGTTCGCTCAGGCAGGCAAAAGACAGATGAGCCTTTTCGCCCGGGATGGAGCGTCCCGGGCACCGAATGCGTACTGCTCGCACGCACACTCACGCGCGTCCAAGTGCTCGGGTGCCTATTTTCTAGTTTTGCCCACTTGCTCTGGGGGGGCGGGTGTGCGCTCGTCAATGTGTGGCCAGAGTCGCAAAATAAGAAAACTTCAAACACCCCGCCGCACAAAAACAAACCAGTAAGTAATGGCGGCACAACAACTGGATCAGGAGGAGGAACGCGAAAAAAAAACCACCCCAACACCCGATTGCGCGGAAGTGGCGGGAAAAAGAAAGCGCACGAGAACGAGAAGCAACCAGTTCCGTTCGGTGATGCATCTCTTGCGCTCCCGTTCGCTCCCCACCGTGGGTGGGTGAGTGGCAGGGGGCGGCGGCGAGTGACCATTAAACGCACTCGAAAACCTCGCGGACGCACTGCCACGAGGTGGGCCAACAGACAAAAAACGAAACACCCACGGGAGAACCGTGTGTAGGAGGCCTCCCAGTGCACTGAAGCGCGCACAACAACAAAAAAAGCGGAAATCTAAAAACTAACAACAGCGCCCCTTCCAGGACCCGATCGCGCGAAGCCTGGGTGGTGGGGAAATTTCGCAGCCTCCCACCGACCAACACGGCGGCGCAATAAAAGGCGTGTTGTGTGTGCCATTGCCGCCGTCCCAG